>OX459192.1:17470000-17658026 GCA_949775195.1 Diarsia dahlii | reverse complement strand
GTAGTCGGGTAAAAAGTACAATTAGGTTTGCGTTGTCTCTTACCAATTGCTTAGGGATTTTACTATACGTCTGATTTAGATAAAAACAATCGATAAATTTATGTCTCCCCATAGCAAAATAATCACGCATATTACTTTGACTTTCACAAGCAACATCATCAAATACAATTACAGAATTCGGTTTTGCGGTCTGAACACTCAATACTTGGTCATTTTCATGATATTTCTGAAATGAAATGCCTGGTACTCGTTGCAAGACTTTTTCTAAAAAAACGTACGTGGGTTGTTGCAAGGTTTTCGAATAAACATAAACATTTTGAAATCTTAATCCATTCTCATGTATAAGAAGACCAACTAATAAATTGGTTTTTCCACAATTTGACGGCCCGCAAATGATACATCGTATGGATTTAGGTAATAATTCTCCATGACGAAAACCAGTTTCCTGAGACTGAATACAGAGTTTGTTTACATGTAACGATTGTGGTTGTTTTACAAATTTCATGATGACTTCTTGAAACGGTTATATCAATAATAGATCAATTAAACAATTACATCGACATTTATACGTCGTTATGACTTTTGTGAACCCTCTGAACAGCGACAAATGCAAGTAGTGGTGAGATAATATTGTTGGCTCAAAGTCACGCCATCAGCCAGTAGCCGTGCGGCCAACGTACGGTCGTCGTGCGGCAACCGACAGAAGTTCATAAAACGAGGCGAGCGGCGTTGCAACGGTCACTTTTTGCTTGGACGGCGCTCGGAAAGGACTTGCTACCCGACTATTATCGTGTGCTTCGCTATTTTTGGTTTATGTTTTTGCTCGTGTACTGATTATCCCATTTTGCTAGTGCTATTTCTATTTGATTATTGTTTAAAATGTTTGTCGTGATATTTTTGTAAAAGTGTAATTTAAAAGATAATAAACATTGTTTATTTTGTTCACGTATTTCACTTCTGATTCCTAATATCAGAAGTGGGATAAAGAATATCTTCGCCCACAAGTTAAAAACTAGTTTTCAAGCTTTTAATTTTAGATAAAAGCGGGTAGTAGTTAGCAATGGATATATCGAGTTTTTCGCGTTCAAAAACTAGTGCCTCTCGTTCTAAGCGATCTTGTAGCCACCATAAGCGGAGTGGAAGGTGACGTACGTAGCAAGTTTCGGGATCCGATCGCCGTTCCAAGCGCGAACGAGATCGTGGTGGGAGCCGCGTGAGAGACCTCGCGGTTAAGATGACATCTCCGGACATGATTGTTGATTTACTTTCGTTCCTGATACAAGTAAGATCGAACCATTTTTATATTTCGTTGGTTTAGTAGTCGCAAGCGCGACTACTGCGCATGAAGGTTCTGGGTTCGATTCCCGGGTCGGGCAAAGTATTATTTTCTGGATTTGTGCCCTGTTGGCTTCGATCAATAATGTACTAGATTCCCGATAAGCGCTTCAAAAACGGCCCGAAATATAAGACCACAAACGTATTTGTGGTCTTATTTCAAATTAGTATGGTCCAATCATAGCCAACATTAAGACGTCAAAATACCGCAGTATGCGTTCAAAAACTGCGTAAATAACCACCATAACACCAAGGTTTTGGAAGGAATATCTTTTTTTCGGAAATTTAATATCATTATGTGCGTTTTCATAATATTTAAACATAATTAAACTGTAAATATAATTAAATCAGCGAATATTATAATAGTTTGGCCAATGTTTGCTACAACGCACCAACTATTGTATCATGTTCTTGAACAGGGAACGCTAGTTCCGCAATAGTATAAGCACGACATTGTACACAAAATGCTTTTAACCGTATTGCTTAGAATTTAAGTTTCATTTTAGAATGAATATTTTTGTACTGATGACTTTATATTTTGGAGCGACATTTAAAATGTTTTGCTTCTAATCTTTCTCCGATGAAAGGGCTTAAATAAATATACTTTACAATGATAATTAAACGTTATGTTTAAGTGTTAAGGTTTATAATCATCTGAAGTTGTTAATAATATTGAACTTTTTTCTAAGATGCTATGTAGATGTTTCCGTGTGTGCAAACGTGGCCACTTGAGCGACTTAGTTTTGTTCCTGATGCTTAATCTAGTACTATTATTGATCGAAGCCTGTTGGTGACAATGGGCTCACCCCTATTACATGGTTAAGCTTATGTCTTAACATAATTGGCGAAATGTGGGTATACTGGGTACCTCTGCCTAACCCTTCAGGGATTACAGGCGTGATGTTATGTGTGTGTTTATAAGGTCACTGGGGTGATTGGCAATGCCTCGGATGCATTGGTGGTTATTTACATGGTTAAGCTTATGTCTTAACATAACTGGCGAAATGTGGGTATACTGGGTACCTCTGCCTAACCCTTCGGGGATTGCAGGCGTGATGTTATGTGTGTGTTTATAAGGTCACTGGGGTGATTGGCAATGCCTCGGACGCATTGGTGGTTATTTACATGGTGGTGCTAATACGTCGCATAACGATTGGTTGACCAATAACAGCACGTGGACTCATTTTAAACACGAATTTCGGTCATTGTGTCCGCGTGAAGTCGATATGGTCACTGTGCTATAATGACGTTATGAGTACAAGTATCTGTATGACCTAGTTAGTTTTTTTTTCAAAGTCGGGTACTTGTGTATGTGAGTTTAAAATATTTGTGAAGGTACCCACGATACAGGAGAAATTCCTGGTGTGGGGCAACGTTGCGATTTGTGGTATATCTGATGCTAAACAAAATACAGTCAAAAGTCTTGTTTTCCGTATATTTGAAACCCAAAAGTGCAGTTGTTGGCACATCAAACTCAAATAATCATGGTCTGCGTAAATGCAAACCCCTACGCAATATGATCAGTTAACTTGTTTTCGTGTGAAGACGTAGGCCGTATCAGGTTCACTGTAAAGTCTGATAAGCTTTATTAAAGAAGGTGCCTAATACACATTATAGGCTAAGAAAGATGCCAAATTGCCAATGAGTTACGTATCAGTTGATGTTTAAAAGGATTTTGATGAAGTAAAGTTGTGGTTGTAAGCCAATTGAGAGATTCTATCGGCTGTATTGTGTTAGACATTACCAGTAATTATTGTGTAGTCGTAGTCCGATTGAAATTGAAGGTTTTTGAGGAAACTCGAGTAGACAGTGGGTGTGTTTGTTGTATGTTGTGCGTTTAGCTCTGGTTGAGGTCAGGGTCTGGAAAGACCGTAGTGTGAAGTCAAATAGTGATACACACGGGAGATCGACTTGTTTACTAGTTAGTTAGAGATCTGTGGTTTTACTCGATGATTTTTGTGAACCTGGCATTTTTTGACGCAATAATGTTTTTAAGATTGATTTAAACGACAATGGTACATGACCCAGGGTGGTTGATTGTTGTATTTTCGATAATTTCCAGTTTAGCCACGTTTGATTTTATCAACGAGAGTGGGACCTAATTGATGTTTGGTCAGGAGTGACCGAGTGGAACAAAATTCTGTCGTAGATTTGTCTCTTTGCAGAGTAACCATTACATAAGAACGTGTGGTTTGGTCAAGCGCGTGGCCTCAGCTGCGTGTGTGAAAGTCTGTGTGATACGCTAACAATGTGTCTATGTCAACAGCCACTGAGGGGTATGCAAACTTGGAGCCTATGCCTACAGTGTGTGTGGAAGTCGACATCTGAGGGGTATGCAAACTTGGAGCCTATGCCTACAGTGTGTGTGGAAGTCGACATCTGAGGGGTATGCAAACTTGGAGCCTATGCCTACAGTGTGTGTGGAAGTCGACATCTGAGGGGTACGCAAACTTGGAGCCTATGCCTACAGTGTGTGTGGAAGTCGACATCTGAGGGGTATGCAAACTTGGAGCCTATGCCTACAGTGTTTTGGAAGAAGTCTGTGTGATATGCTAACAATGTGCTTATACATCCCTATGTGCCTATTGGTATTCTTGTCTGACAAGTTTTGTTTGGTGAATGTTTCTTTGAATTTGATTCTCGACTTGAATGTTCCTAATGAATGAGATTACTCTCTTGTTGTACTACTCGGTTAGAGAGCCTTGGTGTTAATGGTTTTACTCGATGATTTCAGCAGTTTTTGTTGCAATAGAATTTTTAAGGTTGGTGTGAACGACTATGGTATATGACTCAAGGTAGTTGAGTGTTGTATTTTCGATAATTTCCAGTACATTTGATGTAATTAATGAGAGTCGAATTTGGTGCCACCCAATGGAACTAAAGTTTGGTCAGGAGTGATCGAGCAGAACAAAATTCTGTTGTAAATTTGTTTGTTTGCAGAGTAACGCAACGTGGACGTGGATGCAACGCAACGCTGCTTGGCCTTAGCAGTGGTTGCCAGGGCTTTGCCACAGTGACGCCGTGAACGTGCACGTCACTGCAGGGTGCGAGCGCGCCCTACTGGCGTTGCTGAGCGCGTCGCTGCAAGGCGACTGCGCGCCCTACTGGCGTTGCTGAGCGCGTCGCTGCAAGGCGACTGCGCGCCCTACTGGCGTTGCTGAGCGCGTCGCTGCAAGGCGACTGCGCGCCCTGCTGGCGTTGCTGAGCGCGTCGCTGTAGGCCGAGCGCCTCGCTGAAGCCCAGCGCCTCGCTGCAGGCCGAGCGCGTCGTTGCAGGCCGACTGCGCGCCCTACTGGCATGTACAGCGCGTCGCTCCAGGCTGCCAGCGCGCTACTGACGTGTTAAGCGCGTCGCTGCAGGCCGACTGCGCGCCCTACTGACGTGTTAAGCGCGTCGCTCCAGGCTGCAAGCGCGCTACTGACGTGTTAAGCGCGTCGCTCCAGGCTGCCAGCGCGCCCCACAGGCGCAGTTGTGTGCGGCACTCCACGGTGCCAGCGCACCGTACTGGCGCAGTTGTGTGCGGCACTCCACGGTGCCAGCGCGCCCCACAGGCGCAGTTGTGTGCGGCACTCCACGGTGCCAGCGCGCCCCACAGGCGCAGTTGTGTGCGGCACTCCACGGTGCCAGCACGCCCCCCTGGCGTTGTGTGAGACACGCTATCAAGGAGACAGCGAAGACTCAGCCGCCTTGTTGGAAGCTGACGAGGACGTCAGAGCGTCAGGAGAGGCCGTGTTGGCTCAAAGTCACGCCATCAGCCAGTAGCCGTGCGGCCAACGTACGGTCGTCGTGCGGCAACCGACAGAAGTTCATAAAACGAGGCGAGCGGCGTTGCAACGGTCACTTTTTGCTTGGACGGCGCTCGGAAAGGACTTGCTACCCGACTATTATCGTGTGCTTCGCTATTTTTGGTTTATGTTTTTGCTCGTGTACTGATTATTCCATTTTGCTAGTGCTATTTCTATTTGATTATTGTTTAAAATGTTTGTCGTGATATTTTTGTAAAAGTGTAATTTACAAGATAATAAACATTGTTTATTTTGTTCACGTATTTCACTTCTGATTCCTAATAATATTTATTCAAGGTAACACGGTAACAAGGTACCAGCACAAAATGAGGTAACAAGGTAGTTGATTCTATGAAACGACTCACAAAAAAATGTTTTAGATCACTTATACTACAAAAAGTACTACAGCACCATCTATGACACATCGGATGAACTAAAAACATCAAATCCTACATCGCGCAAGCAAAGTTTTCCGCGTCTAAAGACTATAAAAGAACCGTCTGGTCATCATAAAAAATGTGTTTATATCAATATGCTCACAAGCTAGCATGAGCGGATCTTGGTTGATCCAGATCCGAAGATCAGATATGCTAATATGATTTATGATTAACTATTAGATTTCAATTTGTCAATTTTTTTTCCCACTACTGACACAAAGGCTTCTCTCACAGAGAACAGTGGTGATGAAATAATTCACACAAAGTAAAGCGCTAGCCTAGGTTCGAACCCACGACCTGCAACTTGTAAGTCGCAACCGTTACCACTAGACCACCACTGCTCTCCTCTCTAACTCACAAATATGTTCATCTAATGTTACGCGAACGGTGTGAGCCGAAGCGATTTGCCACTACACTGGCTACTTCGCTTTCGTTGATCGAGTACAGTAATATACAAGACAGTCGAGTGGTTCTTCTCATGACCACAAATTAATGTTTCTTAAAAAGACTCGTCAAAACGTACCCTCCTATATTTAGTCTCATTTAATAGTATGAACATTAACGCTGAAATTGACAGAGGTGAACGAAGGAACGACAGGTAAGACTAGTTTAAAAACACGAATTTGGAATGGGAACGATTCAACTGAAGTAGTGGAATAGGCGCTGAACCAATCATTAGGATTTCATTTATATTATTGAGTATTCTACTCCACCGAGAGTGACGAGGCGAACGGAGTGAGCCGATGGAACGGAAGGTGGGGTAGAATGCCCAATAATATCCTACTGTCAACCCTACGATATTTCGCGACATCAACATTCGCTGCTGTACGAATAACTCCTTAATCTTTATTTTTTCAACCGGTATTATACGTCCAAGGAAAAAAGATGATTCATACTAACATAGATACCCGAATGTGGTAATTTTTAAAATAGTGAATTATTACGCGTTTCCGATTTTATAAGCTACGTGTTTCGGGAGTTACACTATACAATCTAATTGAAGTCTGCAAGTGTGGAAGTTATCTTCAAGAAGTACTCTACCATCGGTCATAATTAGTGTGAATTGTGAGTTGCTGTCAGTAGCGGTATTGATATTTGATAGCCATCAAACCAAATCAGTAAATTCTAACTGCAGATTGAAAAAATGTAAGTACCTATAAAATATTCTGAGTGTTTCATACTAGAGGTCTGTGTCCGTGATCCACTTGTTTATTTATAGACTGATTTTAACAAAAACTTTTCATGTCTTTGTTTCAGGTCTGATACTGAGTATGATTATTATCAACCAGCTCCAATCCCTGATCAGAAAACTAAACCAACCCGCAAGCCATCTACAAAACTCAGTGGGAAACGCAAGTCGGATTCATCATCAACTCATAGAACTCAAACGAGGTAAACAATACCTTGAATTATCAATTTTTCCTGCATTCAGTTAATTAAAACTTGTAACGTATAGGTCTAAACTAAACATAAAGTCTAAAACTTCAGTTTTTTTACTAATTTGTGTGTCATTAATGTGTTTCTCTTATTATTCTATCTATTGTGAACGAAGATAACGTCATATTAACACCAGTTTTATTTTTCAGTAAATTAACAAATACTGGTGCCGATATATTCGGTATCAGTCGCAGCCATGAAAGTGACACGGGGCTCGACACGGGTTCATCATGTCTACCATCATTCTTCGTAAACCATGTGGCCAACGGTTGCGAGCGTTGAACAGCAGGTATAGACGGAGAGTACTACATCGACTGCAAGGTGTACAAGGCTAGCGACGCGCGCCTCACCGACTCCCAAGAGCTGTGGAAGAAGGCGCTCATTCAACGCTCCAGAGCAACGTGGATTCTCCTCAATGGAGAAAACTACAAGAGTTCGTTCGTTCGGCTGACGTGTTGTTCCCAGAACAACCAAAATTTTACGACAAATGACTGTTGTTTCACACACGAGCGCTAATACCGATCACTAAAGTAAACTTGTAATGTTATTGTGTGCAAATAAAGAGTATTGAACAATCTGTTGTTTTTATTACTAATGATATTTATTCTGTTTTTTACAACGAAGTGAACGCGCGACATGCAGCGCAGCAGTCTTGTCGCTCAGCCACTGCGCCAACCGTGCTGTCAAATGATTCGCTTCGTCGAGCGACAGTCGTTGGTCGAGTGGAGAGTCGAGCCGATTATCGATTATTGGGCGTTCTATACCACTTTCGGCAGCGAGGCGTACTCGCCGAGCGACTTGCCGAAAGTGGTATAGAATGCCCAATAATACCCTACTCCCGGGGATTCTTAGCACCCATTGCTCCGTGGCATGAGGTATTTTATTATCTAGATGACTGGCCTCATTGAGAGTAAGCTTTTTCTTAATAAAGCTGTTTTGTACCTACCTGTATACATTAGATTTTTGTATTGCGATCTAACAGATCCCGGACGTTTTCTAATATCGTCCATAAGGGTAAAAAGGTGTAAGTTTGTTCTAACAAATAATATAGCTACTTCAAGGATATACAGAGACGGAAAGGTGAGTAACTTTAGAGACTTGAACACAGGTGCACAACAGTCGGTATTTTGAAGACTCACGTTTTTGGACCTTGAATATCCTCTCCCTCTCAGAACAGTTACCCCAGAATATAACACCAAATCTCAAAACTGACACAACTAGACCATGATAAGCTTCCAGCACGGTGCGAATGCTTACTTTTTCTGCGAAGAAGAAAGATGCGACGCCGTGGAGATGTGTGGGGCACTTTGTGAGAGCGTTGTGCCGGCCGGTCCGCCAGAGTACATTCGGCCCGCAACGTTCGTGCTTGTCGGATATCCGCTGGAGCTGGCGACCGCTGCCGAAGGCCCGCTGTCTACTTTATGACCGTTGACGTTGAAGTGTTGGAATCCGTTGGCTGCACTGCTGCTTACGTTTGAAGTGTTTGGTCTACTTCGATCACTATTATTTGGTTCTTTTGTGCGAGATTATTTTCCTTGATTTCTGTCAGAAGTCGACGAATTACGAATGACTTCCAACAATGCCTGTAACACGTCAGTAGAGCTGGTGTGACTGACTGGGATTGGGTTTGATCTCCTGGTGAGCGAAGTCAGCGATTGCAGCAGTGACGATTCATCCATTCCGACACTAGGTACGGGCGGAGTTTCCACAACAGGTCTTTGCTCTAAAACACAACCCATTGGTTGAAGTATAGGAACTGTCTGGGCACCGTAGATGTTTCCGAATCGAATGGTGAATTTTGGTGTGTCAACTAAGACAGCACGGCTCACCTCCGGACTTAATGATGACTTCAACGTATCCCAAAACTCTCTATATCATTTGACCTTTTTCTCGTAAATTGATTTACCGTAGTCACCAGTTGCAATTCCTGACGTGTCAGGTCCAACCTGAGGTCCCGTTGCACACAAGTTTCGCAGTCAGGTTCAACTAGTTTGGGGGTCTCCGCTTTCCTCGCTTTGCTTGACCCGGCTTCAAGGGGTACTCCAGGTCGTTTGATTGCACCACTTTGGTTAGGAATTATACATGTAGGAAACAAAAAAATGAGAAAGAGTATTATTATAAGAATCACTTATACATGATATTTCGTGAAGATTTAATTTCTTTTTATCTAATGGCGATTTAACTTCTTTTAAAGTCTGTGCCTGTCTGTGTGGTACGACGCGACCTTCGATGCTCCAGCACACGCTCAAAGGAAAAAGTGATTGAGCAAAATCGTGGGTCGAAAGTGTTCGTCCAATCACTTGGGAGGAGCCACCTGTCGAAGCTGACCGTATCTAGTTTATAGCTAGAAAATCTAAAATTAATTAAAAATGTGAATGAAATCATATTTGATATTGCTATAAATATGATGTATCTGATAACTGTATTATGTCGATAATTAAGGTGAATCCTCCAACCAGCCCGCGAAATTCAAATTTTCTTTAGTTTTTTGCAATTTGCAGGCCAGTGATAGGTTGTATGTTGATGAACATTTGATTCGCGGCTGTAAGACATATGTAGTTACAGAATTATAATCGCCAAAATCATTAAGGGCCAGCTTCGCGGACGCTCCGCGCGAAGTTTAGGTTTTTAGCGCTACACTCACAACGATCGAGGCTCGCGCACCGCACACGCACACATGTACGTATGCACAGTGGGTCGCCACGTCAGACTTTGACTCGCCAACTAAATTGTAACTTCATTGTCACTGATTTTGATGTGTTGTCAAATATGTGATTATTAGTGATTATTAGCATAGCGACATAATGTAGGTACACATATTAAATTGTACTACATAATTTTATTATTTTAGATGCACAATACAAAATGAAATTGTTATTCCCAATTACAAAAATAATATATTGTACTGAAAACGTTTGTAAACTTAAATCTTGCAATTGCTTAAAAACAAAGTCAACGTCGACCAATCTGCGGCCAACAACCAGTTCATGTTCATCAGGCTGCAGCTACGGTTCCATGATTAGTGCCGGATATTCTTGATTCTGCAATAAATATAACATATCAGATAATGAAATAAAATGAAGACAGACAAGCACACACACACACCATGTCCAGGGCTCCTCCACTCGGCCGGACCTACAGGGCTACAGCGATAAATGCCTACACTGTTATTCACAAATAAAATTTGATACGTTTAACCATAGTATAAAAAAAACCGGCCAAGAGCGTGTCGGGCCACGCTCAGTGTAGGGTTCCGTAGTTTCCCGTCCGTCCGTCCGTCCGTAAAATATGTAAACGAAGTTAAAAAAAATGCTTGCATATGCGATTATACTACAAACTTAGTCCAGAAATTATTTTGTGCAAGTTTTTGTCATTTTTTAACCGACTTCCCAAAAGGAGGAGGTTCTCAATTCGATTGGTATGTTTTTTTTTTTTAAGAGGTTAGCGAGGTTAAGCGGACAGACGGACGGACAGACACACATGGCGAAACTATAAGGGTTCCTAGTTGACTACGGAACTCTAAAAAGAGGGAAGTACGGTATCTTCATACATACAAACGCACCGCGCGCGGCTTATATCTGTGCGCCATAGTAGGTATCTTTTTAGGGTTCCGTAGTCAACAAGGAACCCTTATAGTTTCGCCATGTCTATATTCTGTGGTAGTTTGACATTTGAATAAGATTGAATTGTAATGTAACTCGTTGGTAATCCAAATAAATAAATAAATGTCTGTCTGTCCGTCCGTCCGTCCGTCCGTCCTCGCTTAATCTCTGTGACCATTAGCACTAGAAAGCTGAAATTTGGTACCAATATGTGTATCAATCACGCCGACAAAGTAATAAAATAAAAATTGGAAAATAATGTTTTATTAGGGTAGAGCCTCCCTTTATGTAAAGTGGGAAGTGATTTTTTTTTAAATTTCAACCCTAACGTGTGATATATTGTTGGAAAGGTATTTAAAAATGAATAGGGGTTCACTAAAATCATTTTTTGATAATGTCAATAATTTCGGAAATAATCGCTCCAAAAGTAAAAAACAACAACCCCCCTCTAACTTTTGAACCATAAGTTTAGAAAATATGAAAAAAAACTGAAAAGTAGAACTTTATAAGGACTTTCGAGGAAAATCATTTTGAACTTGGATGGAAACAACAAATGGAAACAGCAGTAAACCAATATAATTTGGTCCCTGAATCGTATGAGCGCCTATACAATCCAGAGGTCAAGTTTCTTTAAATTGTATAAATTATAGCATACCGTTTTGGTACGAAACCCTTCATGTGCGAGTCCGACTTGCACTTGGCCAGTTTTTGTTGGCTAATTACGAGAGCAACTTGAAAATGAGATTTTTTGTTTGTTGAGATATCTTAACGACTTTTTGTCAAATGAAAAGTCTAGGTATAAAACCATTCTATCCGTTTGAATCATGTAAATCGGTCCACGCGTTTAGGAGATAATTAAGAATTCGTATAATGAAAATGTAAACAACCAGAATTTTTGATGTTTTTGTTCTACGAACTTTATAATTAATGCAAAATGTAAAAATATTATGAATTGTAAGTTAATGAGGAATGTCATAGAAAGAGATGTCTAGGTAGTCTAAAGATTAGTCTAACAACCCTAGCGCCACAGCTAGCGCGTCACTCCGCGCCAGACAGCGACAGAGTTACGCGTTAGAAGAGAGCGGCAACGTTTAGGTGAATATCGCGGTGGGCACTGAATTACACTTTGTTGCTTATTAGCGAGAGTCTTGTTGCGCGAAGTACCGCTTCTGTACTTATACTAGTATTCTACCATGTCTTTCTAAAGTATACTTACTTCTTGACCACAATGATCAACATTTTCAATTGCGCCAAGAACCACACTGAAACAAAAAAAAAATATACATGATACCTACTGGTATGATCATAATAATTTTTATTACTAGTACTGCCTACGACCCGGCTCGGCCCCGCGTTCTAGCATTGTATACTTTCAAAAGTCACGATGTCGATAGTCGATCTAACTACCAACTACCTACTACTAACTACACTCGCCAAAAAAGTTTACCTATGTAACTACCGTTTGCGTTTTTTTGTCCAATGTACGCTTTTTCCACAGGCGAATTTACCGCTGTACTTCAGGTACTCATTTTGGCAACTATAGGTACTTTATTTCCCGCTCAGCTGAGTCAGTAATTTTTCTGGCCTGATAAAAGTCTTCTTGTAAAGTTTCGAGCTGCGGAGATAAATAGTTTCTGAGATATTTTTCGTCGTGAACATAAGAATAATTTGTTTTATTTTTTATTAATTAATACGAAACGAAATGTAATGACTGCCTCGTTGGTCTAGTGGTCGCAAGCGCGACTGCTGAGCATGAGGTCCTGGGTTCGATTCCCGGGTCGGGCAAAGTGTTATTGACTTTTCCTTAAGGAATTTATCAGTAACAGCCACGGAGTCTGGATTTGTGCCCGGTAGATAGCAATAGGCTCGCCCCTTATTACATGGGACTTAAAAAACATAACTGGCGAAATGTGGGTGTACTATTAGGTACACCTCTGCCTAACCCTTCGGGGATTACAGGCCTGATGTTATGTTATGAAATGTAATGTCAAATCAGACGCACACAAAAAAAACACAAATACACAATAAGAAACACATACCTACCAGTACATTGCCTACTATCTAATTTACGAGTAATATAATGCAAATTCACAATAATATAAAAAGTATACTTACTCAATTTCAAAACTATTATGGTATCACAAAAGTTTGTCGCGAGACCACTGTGCACTGATTTTGTGTACGTACACGGTTCGACTGCGATCTGCCGATGCGGCGCAAATCGACGTGCTCTCACGTTGGAGGCGCGTGGCAGACTGAGCCACGATGGGTCCGTCGAAGCTTGCTAAGAAAGCGCTCCGCTTCATAGTAATTTGTATGAAGATTTTGAGCCAAAAACATGGGCAAGTTTGTGATTTTTTTACACAAAATGAGAGTATGTTTATTAAAAAATTAAGCTTTCAGTGACTTTTTTATACTTTAAACTTTATTATTTAATAAAATTCATTTAAAAATTCTCAATAATTACGACTCAGTTGTTACAATACGGGAGTGCGATTTACTCGTTTTTAGTGATTTTCTGTTTTTTTTTTACACTTATCCATAAGCATTATCTTAAATTCGAAAGTTTCACTAACAAGTTACATTCATTGGCTAGCTGTGTGATTTATTTCAAGGTTGTGGAGCATCGTTTTCTATCTATTTCTATAATAATAATAATAATAATATTCCACAACTATCACACAACGCCATCTAGTCCCAAGCTAAGCAGAGCTTGTGTTATGGGTACTAGACAACTGATAAACATACTTATATATTTCTAAATACATACATATTATAGATAAATTACACCCAGACACAGAACAAATGATCGTGCTCATCACACAAACATTTGTCCTGGGTGGGAATCGAACCCACGACCTCCGGCATAGCAGTTAGGGTCACTAACCACTAGACCAACAGGCCAGTCAGTCATTTCTATGACATTCCCAACCTTCGATTTCCAGAGCCGACCCTTAATACAACCCTCCGAGCTCATAAAGGTTCCGGAATGACTTTGACCTTGTAAAAAGTCATTTTTACACCTTTAAGAGCTCGGAGGGTTGTATTAATGATTTTGGTGATTATAATTCTGTAACTACATACGTCTTACAGCCGCGAATCAAATGTTCATCAACATACAACCTTTCACTTGCCTGCAAATTGCAAAAAACTTAAGAAAATTTGAATTTCGCGGGCTACCCTGGAACATCAACCTTAAGAGAATTTGTAAAAAAAACTGCAACTTCAAAATATCGATAAGTTCAAAAACGAATTAGTTATTATAATCGAAAATAAAACGTTACATAGTTATGTGTCCCTTAGTCCCCGGAGGTCTTTTTTTTTAATTTGGTAATAAAAAGTAGTCATTAAGGGCCAGGTCTGGGCTGTAGGGTGGTTGGTTAATTTTTTCTCTTCTGCCATCTTGATTTTTACACGTGCATCTTCTAATACAAATTTTTCGATAATTTTCACATTTTCTTCGGTAGTCCCCGTGATTGGCCCACCGGCAGGAGTCATCTTCGATACTTTCCCTGCCTTTTTTTAATTCACTTGACCACTTCTGTACGGTCGATAATGAAGGAACAGTCTTTGTAAACGGCTACCAGTTCTTCATGAATATTTTTTTGAGATTTTCCTTGTTTAGTGAGGGATTTAATCACCGCACGATGCTCGATTTTCTTCAACATTTTGTCGCGTCAGTCCTATTCGTCGTCTTTGACTGGAGGTATCAAACAAACTAATTAAGTTATCAACATGAAATGTGAATACCCTCAGATAATACTGTTAGCTAATGATATATTTTAATTATCCACAATAATATCAAATCAACCCGATACCGAGAATACATTGAACGCCCCTCGAAGGTGGGATGTATCTCTTGGTTGTTCAGAGCGTTAAATATGGCATGTGGGAACTCTTGGTATTTTTCAATTATTTGGTTTATTCCATGTAGATGGTCAGTAGTGGAAAGTCCTGATCGAAAGCCAGCTTGTTAAGAGGTTGATGTTTTTCCAACTGAGGCGATATACGCTGGTCTATGCCTTTGATAAAGGCCTTATATAGATAGGATACAAGACTTATCGGTCGATAGTTGTTGAGATCTGACTTATCTCCTTTTTTGTGCAGCAGTATTATATTAGAGTGCCAGAAATCATCCGGGACTATACCTGTTTTTTTTCAAAACTTCGGTACTTATACCATCCTCACCTGGTACTCTGTTATATTTCATTTTAGTAAGCGCGGAGTGTACTTCGAACGTACTTCGAAACCAGTAATGGGGAGGATGGTATCTGGGCAAGAATAATTTATGCTGGGAGCTGGGGGTTGGCAGTTTAAAGATTTATAAAACCTTGTCCCTATTTTGATGTTTTTGGCCCTTTTCGTCCTTAAGGTTGATGTTCCAGGGTAGCCCGCGAAATTCAAATTTTCTTACGCTTTTAGCGATTTGCAGGCCAGTGCTAGGTTGTATGTTAGTGAAAATATGATTCGCGGGTGTAAGACGTATGCAGTTTTAAAATTATAATCATCAAAATCATCATTACAACCCTCCAAGTTCATGTAACTTTCAAGAATGAGTATTTCATCAAAAAGTCTAAAAACGTAAGAAAATTTGAATTTCGCGGGCTACTCTGGATCATTTTTAAGGCAATTTATCCACTGCCTCTTGCTCCCCTTTGTGGTGCCTTGTTTGGCTATTTTAAGTGAGCGGTTCTTTTCTAAGATCTAATCTTGCGTTTAACTTCTCTATTTTTATTTTTGTATTGAGGGTTTGTCTTATCTGCGCTTAGAGCCTGTCTTTCATGAATGAGGAATATAGAAAGTAAATTTTGTTTGATAATGCGTTGATTTTCCTACTAGCTTTTTTACACTTTTGACAATATTAATAAATTGCTCTTGTACAACACGGCAAGACAAGTGCATAGGCATGCTAAGGATTGTATTGCTGTGAACGCTCGGGCGAGCATCCATGCGTTTGTATGTGTAAGTGGTCTCGACACAGTACGCACACCACAGCCACGGAGATCGCCCGCTATCGTGTGTCATCGGCGTGGTCGTGTTGGGCGTCGCACTCCACGAAATAGCACAACAAAATATTTTTCCGTCTCTTTCGTTATACACGCAGCAAACGCATTATAATGAATTGCTAAAATTCGCGTGTAAGTTTCAAGACGTCAATAGCTGTTTGGGTTAAGCAGTGGATTTACGATCAGTGAGATCTGAGTTCAAATCTCACTCACCGTGTGTGAGTGCTTTTTGTAAACATTTTTTTTTTTGTATTCGTGAATCCATTATAATACTTATTTTATATAATAAGTTAAATATATAGGTTAAAAACCCAACGTATTCATATTTAACAATTTCTGTGATTGTGATTATGCCATCATTTCGGTATTGGGTGGTAAGGTGGAAAAAAAGTCGTGCTTAATGACAAGACAATGTTTTATTCGTCCAATTTATTTATAAAATTAACTACTTAATTAACAATCATGAGAATTGTGACGTCAAATCTTACATAGATAAAAACAGTTACCTTGTAATCGTTCATAACATTTTTTATTTGTATACCCACTAAGCAATGATATTACATAGGTAGATACGTTTTACCGACATCTGCGCGGCGATACAAAAGCAAGTTAATTAGCCTGCGTGAACTCAGTCCGTTCTGCGTCTGGCCGCGATGCGAACGTACGTTTAAGCGGGAGTTTGGTGTATGAAAATAAACAAAAATGCCTAGTTGTGTGTTCATAAAGTGCAATACTTATACTGGGCCGGCTGTAAAAAGCAAGAAGGATGTGTCTTTTCATTGTATTTTTCGTTTTAAATAGATTATACGCGTATAATCTATTTAAAACGGAAAATCATAAATTTTATTTTACTCATAATCACTGTCGCGCTGTTGCCGCTTTACCACCTACACGAACGAGACAAATAGTGCGTTGCATGTATGAGTGACAGAGAGAACGAGAAAATGGCGCGCGGTGTTGTCAGTTCGAACGGCGCTAGAGGCAACGTCATTGGCTGTCGTTGACAATTGCCACGTGAACAATATGTTTATCTCTTTTTGACATTGGGGTCCTATATAACTCTGTCTTGACTGATATAAACCTGCTGGTTTTTTATTTGATGGTTTATATTTCTGACATTCTATACAAGTCTTTACATACTTAATTACATCCTTTCTTAATCCTCTCCAGTAAAATTTATCAGTAATACGTTGGACTGTACGTTCTACTCCTAAATGACCAGCTGTAGGATCATCATGTTAAGCCTTCAATATATTAGGTCTTTCTCTTTTAAATCTTCCGCCTGGACACGAGTTGCCATGGCTAACCTGGAAGTCTCTAAATAGACTCCGGACACAGGTAGGCCGAAGCAAGGAAAACCTGTTCAGGTGGAGATTCATAGATGACTCTGCCCTGGAGTGTAAATGTGGTCTTGCCCTACAAACTATGGGGCACCTGATATCGTGTCCAGCCTGTCCCGTTACTTGCACTCCACAGGAGCTGATGGAGGCTACTGAAAGTGCCAAACTCGTCGCCAAATTTTGGGCCGACTCAATTTAAATTGTCATCGACACGCTAAGAAGAAGATTAGGTCTTTCTTGTATTGGTATTAATAATTTGGCATTATCATCTTCTTGTTCTGGTGTAAACCGATATAAAACGTTTTGATGAAGTATGTATCCTTTTTTTGACCATTCTATATAATTTTCTGTTTTAGTTTCCTCTTCAAGTGCATTTATTATCATCTTGAGCTCATCATCTTTTAATTGCTCTTCACGTATCTGCTTTTCATTGTATTTTGGTAATTCTATTTCTACATAGCATAAATTACATGCCTCACTGTCATGTGTGCATGGTGGTCTTGATAAAGTATCTGCTACCACATTAGTACGCCCTGGAGTATATTGTATATTGAAGTTATAGGGCTGTAGTTGTACTGCCCAGCGGGCCAGGCGACCTGTTGGTGTTTTCAGATTCATTAACCATTTTAGTGGTTGGTGGTCAGTGATTGTAATGAATTGTGTACCTTCAATGTAGCCACGAAATCTCGAGACAGCCCAAACAATTGCTAAGGCTTCTTTTTCAGTTACTGTATAATTGCATTCTGCTGGTGTAAGAAGTCTGCTTGCATATTCAACTGGGTGTTCGTTTTCGCCCTCCCCCTGTACTAAAGCTGCTCCAATTGCATATTGACTTGCATCGGTTTTTATTGTAAATCGAGTATCACATTCTGCTTGTTTAAGTACTAGGGCTGTAGTTAACGCTATTTTAAGTTTTTCAAATGCTTCTTGCTGTTCATTACTCCACTGCCAACTTGTTTTCTTTTTAGTTAAGTTTGTTAGCGGTCGTGCTATGTCTGCAAAGTTGAGTATAAATCTTCGGTACCACGAAGCGGTTTGTAGAAATGTTATCAATTGTTTTATATTTCTTGGTTTTGATAAATTTGCTATAGCCGAAATCTTTTCCGGGTCTGTTTTGTTTCCTTCTGGAACTATAAGATGTCCCAAATACATTATCTCAGAACAAATGAATTTACACTTCTTTCTGTTAGCTTTTAAATTAAACTCTCTGAGTTTTTCAAATATTTCCTTCAGATCATCAATGTGTTGTGTCAAAGTGACAGATCTTACGATTATATCGTCTGAATATGACAACACCCACTTTGTTTTCGTTCCCAAACTTTGAATGAATTTATCTATTAATCTCTGGAACGTGGCGGGCGCGTTCTGTAAACCAAACGGCATGCGTTTAAAACGGAACGTTCCAAACGGTGACATAAAGCTAGTTTTGTCTTGGTCTTCGGGGTGTACCAAGATTTGCCAATAGCCTGATTGAAGATCAATGGTAGACATGTATGGCATTGCTTTAGCCTGATGTAATAGATCGTCAATCCTTGGTAATGGATATCTATCTGGTTTTGTTATTTCGTTAAGTCGCCGATAGTCGATATAACTCTAATATCGTCTGTACCTTTTGGGACCATGATAACAGGAGCTGCCCAGGGTGAATCGCATTCTTCTATTATATCATTGCTGAGCATTTCATCTAGTTTTTGTCTTAGTTGTTGTTGTCTGTGTGGCGACAATCGATATGGCTTTTGAGCTATGGGTAGGTGATTTCCTGTATCTATTCTATGCAAGATATATGGTGTTGGTTTTGTGTTTTTATCAAATACATCGCTATAGGTAGTTAGCAATTGGTTGAAGTGTGACCTTTCAACTTCTGATAATATTTTTCCTTCACCTGAGTGTAATAAAATATCAAAGGAATAGAATGACATTTGATTTATTGTGACATAATCAACACGTGGATCTTTTTGAGATGTCTCATCAGCTGGTTCACGAGGGCGGACAGGACGTGGCGGTGTGTCCAGCTTTTGAAGTGACCATTTTGTAATTTTTGTTGGTGGTGGACTATCTTCATTGTTGATCGATGACGGTTGAGGTGATTCTGGTAGTGGAGATATCATTCGTAGGTCTTTTGCCCACTGCATAAAGCTTGATAGGGATTCCGGTGACGACTGGCCTGAGTTAAATGTCAAGCATTCTGCTGCTTTCAAGGGAATCTTTTCATTCTTCAATTGTAGAAAAGCGTGTGGGTCATGAGGTTCATCTGCAAAGTACCAAACTCGTTGTGCCAAGTCGAGCACTATTCCCGCTGCTTCCAGAAAGTCAATGCCAAGCAGTGTGCGGTTATCAGTGGCGTCGGGTATCACTGTGAACGTTATTGGTAGGGAACGTTTACCAACAGTGATATTTATGCTTGTAGTGAGTAGTCTTCGGGTTTTCACAGTTCCATCGGCTAGTATCGTGTCTGCTGTTTTCTCATTGAATGTGGCACCTTTTCTAATGAGTAACTTGTACAACTTTATACTTGCTACACTTGTTCTTGCAGCAGTGTCGATGTAGGCATATCCTTGCTGATTTTCCCAGGTGACCTCAATAGTAGGAATTTTAACATGATCCTGTATTATTTCTGTTGTGTCTACTGTATAGAAAGCTACTGGTTTTGGTGGGGTTTCTTTATTTTGGCACTTCTTACAGTTGCTTCTGAAGACTCCCGGTTCACCACAGCCATAACAAGACACTTTTTGCGTTTCCGGGTCTGTGGTTGCTGCTGTAGATTGCTTTTTGGCCTCTGCCAAGCGCTTCCGACAGTCTTCAGTCGCGTGGCCCTTCCTCGCACAAAAAGCGCAACGTTTTATTACTTTCTTATCAACTTGTTCTGTAGATGATGAAGTACTTGCCTGTGATTCCCTCTCGATGTTTTCTAAATGTCGAGCTTTCTCCAGCAAGTCTGCGAACGATTTTAGCTCGCTTCTGGCGATTGCCTTTTTATATTTATTTTAACCCTCTATTGCATGAATTATTAAATTAAAAAGAAAAAAAATATTTTTATGTTTTAATGTGTTTTAATAGGGTTTGTAAGACAAAATATAAAGTGAAAAAAAAAATAAGTATCTTATTTTAGAAAAAAAAAAACAGAAGCCAAAATTGGCTTCCCAATTCCCATGCAATAACGTCTGTGTATGAGACTGCCATTTTTGGCTTCCTATGCACAACTGAACACAGGTGAACTAATGAGGTGAAGATGACAATACCTATAAATTGCTCAATCTCAGTAGTTGTGATATTTGCTGGCTTGTTAACATTGACCTGAGTAGATTTCAGATTTGACTGTTCCGTAATAAATGTTATCAAATCTTTTGTGAAAAAAAATTGGAAAAATTCGGCAGGTGATTCTAATTCTTGAGTAAACTCTGGCAATTCCAGGCTACCACTAAAATTGAAATTATTTTCATCATACGCTGGCATTTTTCCTTCAGTCCAGATAATTTTTTCCTTAACTGCTCGCTTCTGTTACAAATTTTTAGGTCTAGGATCAACTATTTCGTCATCGGAAGTATCGGAATCGGATGGTAGAATAATTATAGGTTTTTTACGTGTTTGGTTGCGCAAGCGCGAAAGCGGAACATCGTCATCGGAATCAGATAGTGAATCATCGTTACTAAGAGTGCCATCACCAGGAATAGGTTTAATGCAGTTAGCACTGCCATAAAAGCGTGAAGGAAGCATTCTGGAAAAATAAAAAAAAAACTCTGAATGCATGCGAAGCCATTTTAGGCGCAAACAACTTCATCGTAAATGCATGCGAAGCCAAAATTGGCTCCTGTAGAAAATATTGAAAATGAAGTATAAGGAGCAAATATTTTGAATAAACTGTGATAGGGGTCAAAAACAGAGGTTTTGCAGAACATTATTTACATTTTTTAACATCAATTTTCTTACCTTTTCTATTTAATTTCCACCAACAAAGCTGCAATAAATTTCACTAAGAACGACGTTGCGTACGCACCGGAGAAAAGTGAGGTTATAATGACACATGACGTTGGCCATAGATAATAAAAATTACGTTTCGGTTCAGTTTGAATTCCTTAATAATATTACTACATTGACATTTTATAATTTTGTTTAAAATTAGGGTAGAAATAAATTACTAAAGTTGAGCAGCCAAAATTGGCTTTGTATGCAATAGAGGGTTAAGCAGTGCGTATACAAAATCTAAATGTTCCTCTTCTCGGTTGCGTTTGGGTGGTAACTGGGAAAGTAGCGCACGTTTGTTGCAAACAAACTCATCTATCGTTTCATTGGTCTGTTTCTTGCCGAACAATTCTAAGTAGATGTCATGAGCCTGCTTCCTTGGGGCAAACGCTGAACGTATTGCATCCAACGTGTTGTTCCATTTTTTCACGTCAGCTTTGATGCCGTGCCACCATGTTGCTGCCATGCCGCCTAACAATAACGGCAATCCTTCCAATGCATCTTCGTCCGAGATGTGTTCCACGTTTTTGTAAACTGTGATGCTGTTTATGAACTCTTCGACCTTGTTGAAATCTCTTTCGCCTTCATATCTTCTCGTACAATTCGCAAAACTTTTCCCCGACATGGTACTTTTTGTTGTTGTAATCGCATTAACTAATTCAGCGAACTGCTCTTGTGTCATTGTGATTGACATTTTTAAAATGGGGGTAGCCTTAATACGTTTTTACTTATTTTCCAATCTTCAAGGTAAGTCGAGTAAAATATGCGGCTAGTGTAGGGTAGGCCGTCCAGTTATTAGTGTCCGACCGAAACACGATTTTCAGTCGAAACCGAAACCGTAACCGAACCTTCGGCCTTGGTCCCAGTTTTGGCCGAAACTGAAACCGAAACCGAAACTTGTTAAATATTTATGGGATGTAAAATCTATTGTATTTTTACGCATATATACACAGTTAACACGTGTAAACAATGCAACAATTAAAGTAGATAATTAGGTAACAAAAATAACTCTTTATTTGTAAAATTAATAATGTGAATTAACAAAAAAAATACGATCAACATATTTGTCAAACTTTAAAAAAAATAAGCACTACATTTTTAACATCACTAATATTTGTTAGTAATTTCCAAAAAAAAAAAAACAAAACTAAGCACCTCGCATACTAAAGGGAAAAAATGCGACATGACTAATAGTACTGAAGGCCATTCACGCTAATAGAAAATATATGAAACTTTTTAGTAAAAAAATTCTATTGGTCGATATAACTTTTTTTCTAATTATTTAACAAACAACATCTTTTAAGTGTTAAATTAATTTCTACATAAATTCATATTTTATAAGTTCTAGGGAATAACTCAACAGAACCAAGTAAAATATCTAATGAATTCTTTTCTATACACACCTACTTACAACTTATTTATTTTACACTGTAGCACAAGACCCTAATGAATGTCATAAAAATACATCATCATTAATCATAAGTAAAAACAAAAACCTAATTTTTGTGAAAGAAAAATCACACAACCTCAAATCATCACGATCGCGCCGGCTAGCAAACTCAATTGGCACTCAAAGTTAGCTGAATGATGCGCGACAATTCACGTACATCTTGTTTCGGCGGGGCCGAAAGGTTCGGCCAATTATTGGCCGAAACCGAAACTATGGCCGAAACTAGATTTTTTGGCCGAAACTAGCCGAAACCGAACCTTCGGTCGGTCCTTACCAGTTATGTTTGTATCTGTAGATTATTTCGTTGGGAGCCAATGTTGGGTTGACCGCCAATTATGTGTGGTAACGCCAACACTGATTATATAGATTTACTCTTATACTATGAGGCAGTTTGTATTTCCCGCTCCTTTTCCCACCTGTACATGCAGCGCTTTAGCATCATTCAAAAGGTGAACATGAGAACGAGAGAACGAGGACTGACAGCTGTCAGTTCGACGAAGAAATTGCACATGAAAGCACGTGTGTAACGGATGTCTCGAATCACCCCCGCACCGCATGACGACCCTTTCGTCTGACCGCCGCGAAGAGACGAGGATCTTCTCGAGCCTTTCTCTGCAGTTTTCAATACATTCCCGCTCCGCCAAACGCATCCTTGTGTTTGATTACCCAGTGTAATAAGAAGAAAAACTATATTCAAATATTGGTCGCGCGACCCGCGTAGTGATACTCTGCTGTGTGCTGGTCGAAGGAGACTGGATCCCGCTGGCCTGCCCCTGGTAAGTGCTGCATGTCCCTTCTCTTCCTCTCTTCTCCGCCTCGATTTTTGCCACTGCCGTTTCACTATAATTAATACGTCCGCTCGTATCGAAGGTTGGTTCTGATACCTTTCAGGACTGAATTATTGTTGGCGTGACCATATTTGTGGTCCTTTGAGCTAGGATTTCTGATCCTTTTAAATACTGGAACCCTCCAACCGCCCTTATTAGGATTTGATAGGCCCTAATACGAGAATATTCATAAATCTACCCCATTATAGATACCGCGTAGATCAACATCGCGTTGAGCTTTATCATAAATAAGCTTCGATCAATAATGTACTAGATTCCCGATAAGCGCTTCAAAAACGGCCCGAAATATAAGACCACAAACGTATTTGTGGTCTTATTTCAAATCAGTATGGTCCAATCATAGCCAACATTAAGACGTCAAAATACCGCAGTATGCGTTCAAAAACTGCTTAAATAACCACCGTAACACCAAGGTTTTGGAAGGAATATCTTTTTTTCGGTAATTTAATATCATTATGTGCTTTTTCATAATATTTAAACATAATTAAACTGTAACTAAAATTAAATCAGCGAATATTATAATTGTTTGGCCAATGTTTGCTACAACGCACCAACTATTGTATCATGTCCTTGAACAGGGAACGCTAGTTCCGCAATAGAATAAGCACGACATTGTACACAAAATGCTTTTAACCGTATTGCTTAGAGTTTAAGTTTCATTTTAGAATGAATATTTTTGTACTGATGACTTTTTACTTTGGAGCGACATTTAAAATGTTTTGCTTCTAATCTTTCTCCGATGAAAGGGCTTAAATAAATATACTTTACAATGATAATTAAACGTTATGTTTAAGTTTTAAGGTTTATAATCATCTGAAGTTGTTGATAATATTGAACTTTTTTCTAAGATGCTGTGTAGATGTTTACGTGTGTGTAAACGTGGCCACTTGAGCGACTTAGTTTTGTTCCTGATGCTTAATCTAGTACTATTATTGATCGAAGTAAATAAGTGTTTACTCATCTAGATAAACATATTAAAAGTCAATCTAAACCTAGACTCCCGCCGATTGAATTAGTTCAGTTTTCTGGTGACATTCGCTCATGGCCACTATTTTATGCCAGTTTTAAATCGACCGTACACGATAATCCATCTCTCACTGACGCCGATAGATTGTATTACCTATTGGGGAAGCTAACCGGTAAAGCCCAGTCTGTGTGCGCCGGGATATCTCCATGTCCGGAAAATTATAGTCTGTTGTTACGAACGCTCATTGATAAGTACGACGACAAGCGTATGTTGGTTTCTACGTATTTAAATCAAATGTTTGAGTTCAAAACTTTCCAATGCGCTTCAGCAACCAACTTTGATTTATTTACTGAGAACTTTAGCAGCGCAGTCGCCGCTTTAAAAAACCTTAAAATGGATAACCTTACAGATTTAATTCTGATTCATATTGCCTTACAGAAAATAGACCCCGAGACCGTCCGCGCGTTTGAAATTAAATATTCAACAAAAATACCTACCTTTGATAACTTAGTCGAATTTATTTCAAATCGAGCCAAAGTGTTAGAACGTACTGAGCCAACTTCTTCAACTAATAAGCGTCCGATTAACTCTAATCGGCGTTTAAATACCGCTTCGCCGCCGAAGTGTCAAACATATTTAAACACAACGGTTGAATCCGCGTGCAAGTGCCTATGCGCTAATATTGTGCATCAACATTTATTCAAGTGCGCCGATTTTAATGGAATGACTCCACAACAGCGTTATAAGTGTGTGAAGGATAACAATGCGTGTATCAACTGTCTTAGTTTAAAACATCGAGTCGCTAATTGCTCATCTAAGTCAAATTGTCGCGTTTGCAAATTAAATCACCACACATTGTTACACTTCAACGAGTCACGTACCGCGAGCCCTGGGCACTCTGCACAAGCCGCTCCCGCTAATCCGCTGGTCGAGCTCACCGCTGCGGCGCCCCCCGCCTGTGCGCCTGCACATACTTCTCCGAACCTACCCGCATCTACGGCACGGTCAGATGTTACGCTGTGCGCATCTGTTGATTCTCGATTGTATCAGTGTTCGAGTAATGCACTCACACATAACAAACAGTCTACGACTGTTCTGTTATCAACCGCTCAAGTCGTTGCCTACGATTCTAAAGGGAATCCACACATTATTCGCGCGCTTTTAGATTCCGCCTCACAAAGCGATTTTATCACTAACGAGTGTTGTGAGCGTTTAGGTATTCAACCTCAAAACATGAACCGGACTGTTGTAAAGGGGTTCGGTGGGGCTGAGAAGGTAGTTAACACTAGTCCGATTAATATTAAATTATATTCGCGATTCGACAGCAAAATTAATTTTGATATTTCGCTACTTGTTGTTGATCAGATAACGGACTTACTGCCTACCTTTTTGATAAATACCAGTGACTTATCACATCTACATAATTTACCGCTAGCCGACGAATCATATGGTGTGCCTAGTAAGATAGACGCTTTAATAGGTGCTTCTCTTTTCCCGCATTTACTTCTCCCCGACGTTGTTCACAATCGTGACACGTCGGTGCCGCGCGCTTTGCGTACTGTTTTCGGCTACGTAATTATGGGCTCCGCGCCTACGTTACCTATGCATCAAACCACCCAGGCCCTGACATGTTGCCTCGCTCAGGAGCCTGTCGCTATTGACTCATTAGTCAGGCGTTTTTGGGAGCTCGAGGAGCTTCCCTCCGCACCGCCCACTCAACACCCCTCTGATGTTGAATGTGAATTATTTTATAAGTCCACGACAACCCGCGATCCCGTTAGTGGTAGGTACACTGTAGCACTGCCATTCAACGAGGATGTTTATTCCCTCGGGAATTCTTTTGACAATGCCCGCAAGCGTTTCATATGTCTCGAAAGAAAGCTAGAAGCTTCGCCAAAACTTAGGTCTGCATATGATGACGTAATAAAGGATTATCTCGCGAATGATTACGTTTCTCCTGCGTCGTACGATCCCCGCGACCCAACACCCATATACGTCATACCGCATCACGGGGTCGTGCGCGAAGATAAGACAACGACTAAGCTGCGCGTAGTTCTAGACGCCAGCGCGTCTACTTCTGGTGGCCGTCAATCACTGAATGATATTCTGCACTCAGGTCCGAATTTGCAAGGCGACTTGTTTACAATATTATTGAACTTCCGCTTACACGCGATCGCATTGACCGCGGACTGCCGCCAGCAGTTCTTACAGATTATCATGCGCGAAGCTGACCGTCGGTATCAATGTTTTCTTTATCGCTTTACTCCACAAGACCCACTACAATTGTATAGGTTTAACCGCGTCTGCTTCGGTTTAAAATCAAGTCCCTACCATGCATTGCGCACTGTGAGACGGTTAGTCGAAGATGATGGCACGCGTTATCCTCTCGCCAGCAAATTCGCGTCTACGTCGCTTTTCATGGACGATCTCGCCTTCTCGATTCCCACGGAACAAGAAGCGATATCTGCGTCACGACAATTAATTGACCTATTCAAAGAAGCTCAGTGGGATCTCGTAAAATGGAACAGTAACAGTCGTGCCGTACTAGATAATCTTCCCGCTTCGCACAAACTCCCTACAGAGGTTGAGTTTGATAAGGCCATGCAGCATAAAATACTAGGCCTGCATTGGTGTATTGATAATGACGTATTTTATTTTAAAATTACGGTTCCCGCAGATGTGAAGTGCACTAAGCGCTCCATCCTTTCTACAGTCGCCCGACTGTGGGATATAATGGGCTTCGTGGCCCCCGCAGTCGTGTATGCTAAGCTACTGATCCAACAGCTTTGGCATCTTAACTTCGATTGGGATGACACCCCACCGCTACACATTGTTAAAATGTGGAAGCAGTTCTGCGACGAGTTACCGTCTCTTAACAATATACGCATTCCGCGTCATGTAGGCGTTTCTAACAACTGCACTCTCACTCTTCTATCCTTTTCGGACGCAAGTGAACATGCCTACGGTGCCGTTGTATACGCTCATGTGACCACCGCCTCCGGTAACACTGTCCGGCTTGTCTGCGCAAAGTCCAAAGTCGCTCCTACCAAGCCTCTGTCTATAGCACGCTTAGAGCTCTGCGGCGCGCTTCTCATGTCCAAACTGCTACGCATAGTTTACGAAAATTACTCGCATCATCTTCCAATCAAGGTATTCGCTTTCACTGACTCTAAAGTCGTGTTATATTGGATCAAAAGTTCGCCACGTCGGTGGCAAACCTTTGTAGCAAACCGCGTTGTTCAGATTACGGAAAACATCTCTGCTGACAACTTCTACCACGTCGCGGGGACTGATAATCCCGCAGACGTTCTCTCACGTGGCATTACGCCTCAGAAATTAACCACACACCCTCTGTGGCTCCACGGGCCCCAGTGGGCTACATTGGATCCGTCTGAGTGGCCTCTCAAGCGTCTTGACGACCAATTTACTCCGCCTACTACTGAACAAAAAATTCTTACACATGCTGTGTACTCGCCATCGCCAGTCAAGCATTGTGCTTTATATGATCTCGCTAACCGCATCTCCTCATGGAGTAAAATTCTTCGTATAACTGTATACGTTTGTAAATTCGCAAAATTATTACCCCGCCGCGACAATATTGCAGTGTCCGCTGATGAATTAAATTTCGCTGAAAATAAAATCCTTCGAGCCCTGCAAGGTCAACACTTTGCAGAGGATTATTCTAATATTAAGAATAATCAATCTTGTTCGCAGGTTCTCAACCGGTTGAGGCCTTTCATTGAAAACGGTCTGATACTTGTAGGAGGTCGACTCGTTAACTCCGCGCTGGACTATGCTCAAAAGCATCCAGTTATCTTACCGCGCAATGATCCCGTCGTAAACTTGATCATTGATTTCTATCATGTAAGGTATTTACACGCCGGACCAGAACTATTGATGTCGCTTCTTCGACAGAAGTTCTGGATCTTGTCCGCACGCCGCGTTGTGAGACAGCGTGTCCACATGTGTAATACGTGTTTTCGTTTAAAACCACGCCCAACCTATCCGCTGATGGCCGACTTACCTGACTATCGCACGCGTCAGGTCACTAAAGCTTTCACGCACGTAGGCTGTGACTATGCAGGTCCTCTGCCGTACGTTCCTGTGCGCCGTCGTGGCGTCCACAGTGCGAAGGCCTATCTGTGCATTTTCACATGTCTTACGACTCGTGCTGTGCATGTCGAAGTCGCCACGGACCTCAGCACTCCCAGTTTTCTTGCCGCGCTGAAGAGGTTTCTCGCCCGTCGAGGACCGATTCAGATCCTGTACTCGGATAATGGTACATGTTTTAAGGGGGCTAACTCTTACCTCCGCGATTTGTACAAGTTTCTCAATACTGTGTATCGTCCAAAGTTGGAGGAAGAGTACGCTGAGAGTCGGATAACTTGGAAATTTATCTGTCCCAACTCTCCACACTTCGGAGGCGCTTGGGAAAGTGTCGTGAAGGTTGTGAAAATGCATCTGTTCCGAGTCGTCGGACAGCAGCTTCTATCATACGAAGAACTCTGTACTGTTCTCACTCAGATTGAGTGTCTCCTAAACTCACGCCCGTTGACAGTACTGAGTTCCGATCCCGCGGAGCCCACGGCCCTTACGCCAAGCCATTTCTTACATACCGCGCCTCTATTTTCTTTACCCGCGCTTGAAATCAACTCTGACCCTGTCAGTTTACTTCACCGACACTCGCTACTGGACAAGTTGGTCCAGTCGTTTTGGAGTCGTTGGAAGATGGAATATCTACACGGGCTACAGGTTAGGCAGAAGTGGAACACGCCGTCGTTTCCTATCACAGCAGGAACCGTGGTTGTTGTGATGAATGATAACTCACCGCCCTTATCCTGGCCGCTAGCTATTGTGGAGAACGTCCACCCGTCTAAAGACGGCGTCGTGCGCGTCTGTACAGTTAGGACCGCCAAGGGAACTTACCTGCGCCCGGTCGTTCGTTTGTGTCCTCTTCCAAGACAATAATTAATAAACCGCACTTCGCATTAGTTTAAGTTAGTTAGTAATGCCGCATCGCTTTAGTTTGTAACGTAAGTTAATTAGCTTATCCCGCTTCGCCATGACTCTTCGGAACTATTTATCTCACCGCGCGCATTGAGCGCTCCTAGAGTCATAGTAATATTTTTCTCTTTCGTCTTATTTTCGCTTTTTAATGGTGACCCATTAAGGGGGGGTGGAAATGGTAACGCCAACACTGATTATATAGATTTACTCTTATACTATGAGGCAGTTTGTATTTCCCGCTCCTTTTCCCACCTGTACATGCAGCGCTTTAGCATCATTCAAAAGGTGAACATGAGAACGAGAGAACGAGGACTGACAGCTGTCAGTTCGACGAAGAAATTGCACATGAAAGCACGTGTGTAACGGATGTCTCGAATCACCCCCGCACCGCATGACGACCCTTTCGTCTGACCGCCGCGAAGAGACGAGGATCTTCTCGAGCCTTTCTCTGCAGTTTTCAATACATTCCCGCTCCGCCAAACGCATCCTTGTGTTTGATTACCCAGTGTAATAAGAAGAAAAACTATATTCAAATATTGGTCGCGCGACCCGCGTAGTGATACTCTGCTGTGTGCTGGTCGAAGGAGACTGGATCCCGCTGGCCTGCCCCTGGTAAGTGCTGCATGTCCCTTCTCTTCCTCTCTTCTCCGCCTCGATTTTTGCCACTGCCGTTTCACTAGAATTAATACGTCCGCTCGTATCGAAGGTTGGTTCTGATACCTTTCAGGACTGAATTATTGTTGGCGTGACCAATGTGGGTATCCTTATTTTTGTTATGCGCCAGCCGCCAATGTAGGTTTTGGCCGCCAATATTGTGGGTATCCTTATTTTTCGTTGGGCGCCAATGTAGGGTTGCTGTTTGTGAAATTAAAGCCCCATTGACTTCATGATATTTTATTTGCAACTTGCTTAACAAATTTACAATAGTTACAATAAATGATTTATATCAAGTGGCAACCCTAAGTGGAGGGATGAAAGGGACTGCGTGGCTATCGCCCTTCAGACCTCCCCTAGCTGTCTAGTTCCTGAAGACTGCTAGGCTATCGAAGCAGGAACTAGGTTTACTTAGGATCAGAGCTGGCTGCGTGGCTGCCGCGCTCTGAACCGCTAGCTAGTGAATGACAATTTGTTCGAAGACAGCTCGGGTTATAAAGGGTTTCTGTTTGCATGTGTGCATAACATAGACATAGTCGTGTGGTCATCTGTAGATGTAGTGCAGTAACTCTCCGAGTAGCGCTGGTTCAAATTGTTACACACGTATATTGTAGATGGCGTCACTTGTCTATAAGGCTTGCTGTCTTCCATGTTATTGATCCGCTCATCATAGTACTTTGGTTAAGTTATACTAGATGGCGCTGTATGTTTGTTACATGATACATTATTATAATAATAGAAATACATAATAGTTTCCTATGTCAGTAAATTTAAGCCATAATATTATATAAAAGTTGTAGGGTGCTTCCCTAACATAAGTAATGTCAATGCAGATGTAAAATGTCAAATCTAAACTTAAATGCAGAAAATGTCAGTGAATGCTCAACGGGATGAATCTAAATAAAAATGCAAGTAGTCCGACTCAAACCACGTCTAATTGAACACTAAAATGTAATATACATGAAATGCATAGAATAATGCAATATGTCAGTGTCAGTGCACTGCCAAATGTAGGTCGCGTCCAAAGTGCAAATACGCGAGCCTACTGGCTAACTTATTGTAACAAATATATTTGAAAACCCATGTACGTACACCGTACATATTGCCACAACACAGAAAGAGAATAACTAAATAAAACAATCCCAAAATATGTAAAACAATCAAATAAGAATGTAAAAATAATGTAAACAATGTAAAAATGCAGGACTCTAATGTAAATATTATTGATTTACGACTACTATGAAGAAATATAACTAAAGTCTATAAATAGAATGTCACCATAATAATAAATTAGCACACATCACTGTGTTTTTCAGTGTCAAATTTCATTTCACTTGAGGTAGGGCTAGCACACGACACTTTATTCACTTTTGAGTCCCGTTTGTCGATCTTGCTGTTCCTGTCCTCGATGTTCTTCTCGTCTGCTTCTGCTTCTCGCGTCTTGCGGACCCTCCCCGTGTCTTTGGGTTGCCATCTTTTGCCAAAAGTACATCGATGTTACAAACAGTGCAATGCTAATCGCAACAACCACATAGATTGCAATGTAGTGATGAACGTCGTGAGAGGATATGGTGTCTAGCTTAGACTGTTCTTCTATAGAGCGTAGTTGCGTGTCAATCTTCTTGAACGTCTCTTCGTGCGTTTCAATATGTAACGATGAGTTGCGAATCGAGGTATTGATAATGTTGTTGATTGGAGAGATCGTGGGCATGATCATCGCATATGGTTCATTGACTAAAATGTCACTTGTATGTTCCATGTATGCGTGCAATGTGAATGAGTCGCCTTGCAAGGTGCATCCTTGTTTCAGCGTTATCAGACCCGAGTGACGTAACGACTCCGATGTCATTTGAGTGCCGCACACTAATTGTACTTCGCACGTGTCACAACAATAATAGAACCAGGTGTTTTGTTTATGTGATTTGACCCATTTGTCGGCGCATATTTTTATTTCCGTATGGCAATAAACGCTGTGTTCTTCGTTGTCTCGAATCAGCTGTACATCGCAAATAGATTTGTGACGATCACCGGTGTTGTATAAAGGGTGATTTAGTTTGCACAGTAGAGTTTTGTCATGTAATTTTTGGCATTCCTTAACGTCATACTGTTCTAGGGGTATAAATGAGTATTGGTTGGCGTTAAATGCTATTAATTCAGAGTTGGGAATGACATACATTACCCGATTTATGTCAATACGTTGAGGAATGCTGATAAGTCTGTTAAGTTCATATAGGGCATCACTCAAGATCGGTACTTTTATTTCCATCAACAGGTAGTGCTGTGTTATGCGTGCATGTATTCTGAACAGCCTGTAGATGTCTCTTATGTCATTACGAACTTCAGGTAGTGTAGAATCGCGAGGTAGTAGTCGAGCTACTCTATCTAGTTCGCTTTGCATTTGGGTTGGTGATAAAAGATGTACGTCCATATCGCTCATTGAATGCAAAAGGGGCACAAATCAAAAAATTCTCAAAATCATATTATTGCAAAAATGAGGTCAAAATCGACTAAATTATTTTAGTAAAAAAAGACACCCGTCATTTTCGCATCACTATTCCCAAACCGACTGACTGCCATTTTTGCATTGGTGCTTTTTGTTAGCTAACTTCAGAGCAAAGCAGCCATTTTGTGAGTTGCAACCCGAAACTCGACGCGTACGCACGTCAGTTGCGTGCAAAAAGGCCACAAAGCGAAATAATACTGCAGTTCGTGTTCATAGTTCTCTGCAAGAGTGCCATATTTTGGAAAACGTCCGTTTTACATTCAAACATCAAGTAAGTATAATTATATTTTGTAATACAACAGGGCCATTATTTGAAATACGTCTGTATTGTATTCAAACATCGTGCAATAGTAACTTATTTTTTATTACAACAGTGCCATATTTGAAATGCGTTCGTTTTGCATGGAATTATGCATGGATTGATTATTATTTTTTGAAAGCTAGAGTAGAAAGTTCAGAAATGTGTCCGTTTTGTATGACAAATTTTTTTGATAATTTGTGATAAGTATTTATTTTATTTTTGTAATAATCTTTATGTTTTATATTGTGTTTTCTACAGCTGTTTTATGGGCATTAAAGGAAACGCTTTTATCAATAAACTTAGAATCATACTAAATTTTTACTAACAACATCTAATAATATGATACACCTGTACCTGTAAGCCCAGCAGTGGACTGTGGTCTGTGATAGGGTGATGATGATGTAAATAATAGTGAATTGTGTTTTGAGCATGGCTTTGACTTGGCTTTTAAATGATATGATTAATAATTAATTGCAGGATGAATAGCCGAGCAAAATTAATTTTGAAAATGGCGACCTTCACTCAAGAATCAGATAATGATCAACCTTTATCGACCCAGAACATTCAAGACGCACCAGAACGTAATACTCCAGCACTGCTTCATCCAAACCCACTATCTAATGATTCTTTAGATGCAAACTCCATACCAGATAGCCAGCCTGACCTATCATTACTTGGGGAAGAAGATTTTGATATAGAACCTGTAACAGCTCATAAAAAAATGACAGGGAAAGGCGTTGAAACGAGCGACTCAAGTGGTAATTCATGTGACTCTGAAAGCGAAGACTCTAGTGATTCTTCAACATCAAGTAGTTCTTCAAATGCCGATTTTTCTTCAGATGACAGTGTTAAGGATCCCATTTTTCAACCCTACAACGAAGGTCGCCGTCCACGATGACCCCTCGGTCTGCGCCTCCTAATCTGCTGACCTGGTGGTGGTGGTAATGGTGGTGGGTTTTGGGACTCCGTTCCTCTGGGTTCCGTTGCCGGTTCCCTCCGGTTGGACTGATCAGGCTCGCGCTGCGTTTCCGTAGCTGCAGTCACCGTCACAGGAGGAGCGGGTTTAGGGTGAGGTAAGGGATGGGGCTTTAGTAGCGCAAGAAGGGAAGCCCCCTTCTTGCGCGCCTGTTTTGGCCTACATTCAGGTTGGCCCTTCTGCCCTTCGGTACTTTTTTGGTTCCCGCGCGAGCTCCTTTTGCAGGGTCGCTTATGGGCGGTAACTGTGGTCCACTGTGACTTGATGTCGGTGTCACAGGGTATGGCCTCTGCGAGGCCCGACAAATCTAAATTCGAGCAAGTTTTGTCCCCCCCAAAATACGTGGGACAGACTGAGCTAGGCTCAGTGAGGGATTCTCCGCTACCTGAGGTAGTGGTACCCCCCTGGGGTAGTTTATTTTTAAACTGTGCCTTCATTTTATTTGGTTTAGGCATGGGTATTAAATTAAACAAAAACTCACACTTACCTGCCCTTGGTAGGTGTGGTACAACTTTCTGAGGGTATTTAGTGCGCCAGGGCCATGTGGGCCCGAAGTGTGGTTATACGCCGCCACGGCTCGGCTCAGCCAGTTTGTTCGGTTTTAAGGCGCCGAAGGTTCGCATGTCGCTCTTCGTATTTTGCTGCTGTGGCCTCGAGTTAAGTGAAAAATGTGCAGAGACTCGTTTCAAACCGCAGCATTGCCCAAGTAGGACGACCCACACTGGTGTATGTGTGGGCCCATCAATAGACCGAGGCGTCAGCCTAAAGATGGCGTGGACGTATACGAAGAAACTTGTCGGAGCGCGCCTGATAGCCTCGACTCCGCACTCTCGAAGCGTACGCTACTGGTATTGTTAGCACTTTATAGGAGTGTGTTCCCTGGCTGAGGAGCACACCCCACTAAGACCTAACACCGACCTACCTACCCAGAAAGAAACCTACCTACCTGAGAAAGTGCCTTATTAAATACATATTTTGTGCTATTTAGTTATTAAAACTAATCTGATTTATTTTGTATTGTATTTTGTAGAAGTTTAATAATAAGATTTAAGTTCCAGAGACTGATTGGTTCTCTCAATGGTTGTGATTAGAGTATTTTTTGTTAATTAAAGTGATTCTTGCCTATAAAACGACATTCTACAAATTAATAATGTTAAAGTTTTAGAGATACTTAATTTTGATTAGAATAATAGTCACACAATTTGATCTCAATCATTGTAACGGTACTTTAATAATGATTAGAAGTTAAGTTTTTTTTTTGTTGTAGGTGTTGTCATTTATTTTAGATAATGTTTTATTGTCTGTTTATTATCATGTTTTGATCTGTAACTACTAAGAGACTTTTAAGAATCATTATTATTTCGAAGAAGATATAATAAACCATTTATATTTTAAGAATTGGTTTTATTTTTGACATAATTTTTATGACATTGATCGAAATTTTGAATGCAAAAGGGACTTTTGTGCGTTTTTAGCTTCATGAGTAGCAGCTATGAAAATGTTCATATTTTCAATCGATAGAGCACGTAAAAAGCATCTAAAGACATATTAACATGTTTTATTATTACATAAGAAATGACGAAATATTTGAAAAAATCCTTTTCTAAATTTTGTTTTGGCCGTCGTATAAAAAAGATGCATTTTGATTTGCGGCCCTTTTGCATTCAGTGAGCGATATGTCCTTGGTACATATTTGTCAGGGTGTTGATGAGTGATTCTTGAATATCTTTTAAGTTTTGGGCCATTCTTTCTGCAGCTATGGCCGATGTAATAATGTAGAATGCTTGTGAAGTCTCAAGTTTATCTTTGAGCGTCTTGTTTTCTAGGGACGTGAGGTGATCGTTGATTAAAGTGAACTGCTTCACCATTGTTGCTTCATTACGCTGTACAATGTTGTTCTCGGTTTCCAGAACACTTGTCTGGTTTTTAAGCAGTTGGAATAGGTGATTTTCATTATGTTGGATTGTGTCGATATCCTGTTCATATTGTTCTGCAAAATGTTGATCTAACACTCCAAATAACGAATTTGCAACATATCCTACTCCGTCGATCAATCCTCTTTTGAACCTGTGTTGAATTATCCGTTGGGACCTCAGTAATTCGTTGTAATAATTTATTTCACTCGTGCTTTGTTCAAGTTGGTTAATCAGAACGTGGAATTGCATCAACCACTCTTCGCAACGAGCTTGCTTTATATGAGATACGAATTCTTGCAGGGTGTCCACATTACGCCAATAATTTGTCATATTGTAATAGAATACCAGTTTCCATTCATCTCTAATTTCTTGTAGATCTGCAATCTTGTCAAAGTAAAGTGTTTGATTTTTTGTCAGTTGAGTAAGTTTCATATCTTGCTGGACAGTAGGTGATATCAATGTCATAACTAGCATCAGCATATAACATACTAAGCTGCTCCAGCTAAGCCTTTTAGCTCGGTTTCGCCTGTTTTTGGGGTTTAGTTTGTCAGTGTCAGGGTTGTATTGTTGCTCAGCCTCCACTAGCGGTACCAGTTTTGTAATAGGTCGTTTAGTTTCGCCTTTTGCAGTTTGTAATGTCACAACTCTAGTGTGGCCGTCCTTTCCAGGGTGTAAATCCGCTACACGACCCAGTGCCCATTTTCCTGCAGGTAACCTTTCATCTTTAATGCATACGATGTCATTTTTCTTTATGTCAGTACTCTGTCGTTTCCACTTGAGTCTTGCTTGTAGTTGTTGGAGGTACTCTTGCGACCACTTTTTCCAGAAATCCTTGCTAAGTTGTTGTACAATTTGCCATCTCGTGTTTAAACGGTAAGTATTGTCGATGTCGGGTTCTGGAATTGTCATGAGTGATGTGCCAGTTAAGAAATGTCCTGGAGTTAAACAGTTTATCTCTTCGGCGTTCTCTGAAACGGTGCATAGTGGTCGTGAGTTCAAGCAAGCTTCTATCTGACATAGCAGAGTTGTAAATTCTTCGTATGTCAGACGTTGGTCTCCAATGACCCGTTTGAGGTGATATTTCATGCTCTTCACTGCGGCTTCCCACAGTCCGCCTGCGCTTGACCAGACCGGGGCATTGAAGTGCCATTGAACTCCCATCTCTGATATTTTGCCCAAGAAGAAGCTGTCAATGTTTTCTACAATGCATTTGTATTGTTGCAGTAGGATCCGATTTGCACCCACAAAATTCGTGCCGTTGTCACTGTACATGTCCCGTGGCTTACCTCGACGTGCGCAGAAGCGCTTGAAAGCCGATAGGAATGCTGTACTGGATAGTTCTGATACCAGTTCTAGATGAATGGCTTTTGTTGCTAGACAAACAAATACTGCAACGTATGCCAGCAATGTTCTGACGCCTCGGCCTTTACTTGCCTTGATCTCAATGTGTCCAGTAAAATCGACACCTGTATGTGTGAACGGGCGAGATACTGTCACTCTCGGCTCTGGTAGATCAGCCATAATCTGGTTTGTTTGTTTAGCATTAAATCGGCGACATGTTACGCATTTGTGTAAGACCTTTTTGACGGCGCGATGTCCTCCTACGATCCAAACTCTTTGTCGTAGATATGTCAGGGTTAACTTAGGACCTCCATGTAATGTTCTTCTGTGAGCTTGCCAAATTAATAACTCTGTCAGTTTATTGTCATGTGGTAGTAGAATTGGATGTTTAGTGTCTTCGGGTAAGTTTGAGTTGCGTAACCTTCCACCTACTCGCAGAATGTCATGTTTGTCAAGGAATGGATTTAAACTCAAAAGGTCACTTTTTGTGCTCAAACCTTTGTTTTCCTTCAATCTCATAATCTCATCATTGAAGGCATGCAATTGAATCTGTTTCATTATTAGGTTTTCAGCGCTTTGTAGTTCTGTAGATGTCAAATAAGTAGTATGGTGAGTGTCAGTGTTCGAACAGCTGTTTATGAAACGTTTCATCCATGCAATGACCCTTGTAATACGAGTCAAATCGCTGTGTCTGTCTAATAACTCAATTACTATGGAAGACGGTTCACATTTCACAACATACGTTTGCATTTGTTTCGATTCGCATGTTGTCGGTGTAATTGTAACTTTGTCAAAATTATTTTCGCTGTAATTTTTCATCCAGTGGGGACCTTGCCACCACAAAGAATGTTGCAGTAGTTGGGAACAACTGATTCCGCGCGATGCACAATCTGCGGCATTTTCCTCGGACTTCACATAACTCCAGTGCTGTTTTGGAATTACGTCATGCACTTGCTGTACTCTATTGCTGACGAACGACTTCCATTTTGTGACGTCCCCATGCAGCCAGCCTAATACAATCATAGAGTCCGTCCAGGCGTATGTATTTTTGTACACATTGTCCCATTTAAAAGCTGTTAGGACCTTTTTCATGAGCCGTGAAAGTAGTAGCGCTCCACATAACTCGAGTCGCGGTAGGGTCAATTTTTTGTTAATTGGCGCTAACCGCGATTTTGCAGTGATAAGTCTAGTCACAGGCTCGTTTCTGTCATTTGTTGTCAGTAGGTATATAACGCATGCGTAGGCCTTTTCGGACGCATCGCAGAACCCATGTACTTGGAATGGTTTCGTAGTATCTCCCAGCCACCTCGGTATTTGGTATTCGGTTATGTTATGTAAATCGCTAGTAAACTGCTTCCATTCTTCTTGCACGTTGTCAGGTAAGGTTTCATCCCACTCGCATCCGGATAGCCAGACGCTTTGGAACAGCAGTTTAGCTTTTACTGTCAAAGGTGTCAGCCAGCCCAGTGGGTCGAAAATTTTCGAGATTTCCGATAGTAGCTTTCTTTTTGTCAATTGGTTTTTATTGTCAAATTGTATTTTGTTTGTAAACGAAAACGTATCAGTTGTAGGATTCCACTGGACCCCCAGGGCTTTTGTCATTCCATCGTTTGTAAAATGCATTGTCGTTTGGTTAAGATCTGAAGAAGATAAGCTTTCAATCAAGGCCTGGTCGTTGCTTGACCACTTCCGTAGTGTAAGGCCAGCTCCACTCAGCATGTCGATGAGTTGCTTTTGAATTTCTTGTGCTCGTTTGATAGAGTTGCTGCCACTTAAGACGTCATCAACGTACATTTCGTTAGCAATGACATCCGCTGCTAACGGATATTTCTGTGCATCATCGTCTGCAAGCTGTTTCAGCGTTCGAAGAGCTAGAAATGGTGCTGCCTTGGTGCCGTATGTCACTGTGCATAACTGGAACTCCTTTAAAGGACCTTGGTTGGATTCCCTCCACAGGATCTTTTGCAAGTGTTGGTCTTCTTCATGGACTAGGATCATGCGGTACATCTTCTCACAATCTGCAGTAAAGACGTACTTGTATAGCCGCCATCCTAATAATAATGTCAATAAATCTTGATGAAGCTTAGGGCCACACTCCATCAAGTCATTCAGGCTGTAACCTGTGTCAGTTTTCTGGGAGGCGTTAAATACCACCCTCAATTTTGATGTCACTGATTCCTGTTTTAGGACTCCATGATGAGGTAAGTAGCATGCCGTGTTGCAGTCAGGTTTGCTCTCCTTCATATGTCCCATTTCCAGGTACTCTTGCATAAATTTGATGTAACTTTCTGATAATTTGTCATCCCTGCCTAATCTCCTTTCTAATTGCATAAACTGTGCTACAGCTCGTGGCTTTGACTTGCCCAGCAGCTGATTAAAATTAGGCTTCATTGGCAAACGAACTGTATATCTGCCATCACTTAATCGCATGGTTGTTGCAGTGTAGAACTCTTCACAATATCGTTCCTCTGACGTCATAGAATTGCATGCATCTCCATTGATGTCTTCCACTTCCCAGTATTTTGACAAGTCGTTAACTTCATTAACTACGACGTTGCAATTAAATGTTTTGGTGACATTGCCTGACAATATCCACCCCAACCGTGTTTGTTGAGCCATGGGTTCATTGACCTCCCCTTTGACTAAGCCATTCATGAGTATTTCGGAAAATACGTGTGCATCCAGAAGTATGTCAATGGGCCTAGATAAGTTGTAATCTGGGTCGGCTAGTGTGATGTCTGTCACATGAGCCCAAGGTTTCTTTGCAAATGTAACGTTAGGCAGACTGTTTACTACCCGTGTCATGATTAACGCTTCCGTTGTAAACTGGAAGTCGTTATGTAAGGACTTGCATGATAGATGGACCTTTCCTTTACTCCTGTTGGATAAAGTACCGATGCCGCTTATGTTTGCACTCAGCTGTTGACGCTTTATGCCCAATCTTTGAGATGCATTCTCCGATATCAAGGTAATTTGTGAGCCTTGGTCAACTAGAGCCCTTAATGTAATGTAGTCACCTGTAGCTGTGGCTACTTTCAATAATGCTGTTGGTAATAATATTTCATCATCATTATTTGATGCGAAGTTGTTTTGCAGATTTTTATTTGACCTAGTTGAAGTCGATGACAACGGTTTAGGTGCTGTTTGTGTTGCTGAGGGCGTTTGTGCTGACTTCGCAATATCGCTGTGCAGAAGTGTGTTATGTTGTTCGTTGCAATCTCTGCATCTTTTCTGTGACGCACAGTAACCCTTTGTATGCACATACAAGCAATTTTTGCATATTTTATTGTTTTCTATAAATGCCATTTTTTCCGGACTCAGCATGTCCGCGAATTTAGAACATTGGAATAATGCATGATTCGTATTGCACAATGGACAAACAATCTTGCTGATTTGTCCAGCGTTTGACGTACGGGAATTGCGAAAGTAGTTTGCTGAGCTGTTATTAGGTTGTGACTTGGAATTTTTTTCGAACGGATGTGGCGTCTTAAAATGTGGTTTTGATGCAGGTTTATCAGCGTTTTCTGGCTTTTTCCTGTGCAATGGTTCTAATGCCATAAACTTGTTTTCGACGAAATCCATAAAATGATTGTATGTTGGTATCTCGCGCGGGTCCGACCTGGACTGCATGTATTCCGAATACGTTTCGGAGTCTAATTTTTCGCACAACACGTAAACTAGTATCGGGTCCCATGAGCTTGTATCAATGCCCAAGTTGTGTATCGCGTTTATGGTTTCGTTTGTAGTGTCATATAACCGCTTGAGGTCGAATGCAGATTGTTTTTGCAAATTGGGTTGACGCATAAATAACTGGAAATTTCTTGTAAATAGCAGAAACTTATTATTATATCTATGGTTCAAAATTTCCCAACACGTGTCATAATTTTCGGGTGCTATGTGTAAATGCTGCACGAGCTTTTCTGCTTCTCCGCGAAGTCTACCCTTCAGATGCTGCATTTTCTGAGTTTTTGCAATCGCTGTATTATTATGAATCGCTTCTACGTAGAGATCCATAAAAGTAGGCCATAAAGTATAGTTACCGTTAAAGATAGGTATGTCAATTTTAGGTAATGTTTGTTGTTGATGTATAGAAGCGTTTAATTTCGTGTTCAGCGCCCGTTTCATATGTGTAAATGCAGTTTCGTGACGACAGAACTCGTCATAGTAGTCCTGAGAATCCCCCTCTAATATGCCATCAATTTGTAAATGTAATTTGTCAATCGCAGTCCACCGAAACTCTACAGTCTTAAGCATATCCTCAATTTCCCATTTCTCCTTAACCTCATCTAGGCTTCGATTTACTAACCTAATGAATGCACGGAAGTTAGCTTGTTGCAACTGCTGTAACTCGAGTAGCTTGCCCTCTGCTCCTACAGATGTCTCGAACAGGGTTTTGTCGAACTCAATGTTTAACTTACTATGGCCGGCGTTACTGGGTCCAGCAAGAGTCTTCATCTCGAACGCTCAATCTCCTGACGCGCTCCAAGGTACCAGCCTTTAATGACCTCATAAATGTTACCGGTGAAATATTGATGATCTTTCTCCTCTACTGCACTCAGCTCCCGGTTCTTCTCCTCACATTCCGCCCATAGTAAATCTAACCTCTCAAGCCTTTTACGAATGTAATCGGTGGTCTTCCTGCTCGCTGAATCCTTCTTAAAATTAGAATGGATTCTCTTCACCTCCTCGAGGATCTCCGCTTGACGCACGATGAAACCCTCCATTGTAAAGCCGTACGATAAATAATGAACGATCTTACTTGAAATTCAGGAACTCTCCCTGTATGCAAATGTAATGCAATGCGACGCTCTGGAACCTGGACCGCTGCTACCTCCCCAAATGCTCCTGCACGGCAACACACGTGGCACGGTATGACACGACACGACACAGATCCCGCGCGGCGACTTATTGACCGACGTATCGGACTGTATAGTACTTGCAATGGTTACGAAGGACCAAAAAACTATGTAGGGTGCTTCCCTAACATAAGTAATGTCAATGCAGATGTAAAATGTCAAATCTAAACTTAAATGCAGAAAATTTCAGTGAATGCTCAACGGGATGAATCTAAATAAAAATGCAAGTAGTCCGACTCAAACCACGTCTAATTGAACACTAAAATGTAATATACATGAAATGCATAGAATAATGCAATATGTCAGTGTCAGTGCACTGCCAAATGTAGGTCGCGTCCAAAGTGCAAATACGCGAGCCTACTGGCTAACTTATTGTAACAAATATATTTGAAAACCCATGTACGTACACCGTACAAAAGTAGCAGTCAAACTGTTGATAAAATTGAAAAAAAAAACCTTTAGAAAAAGCTTCGCCGCAGTCGGGTAAAAAGTACTTACGTCGATACCCGCGCGATGAGCAAAACACCGCTTTATGGTACACGGCGCAACAAACCTCCTCGTACGAGCGACTGGTACACACTGGCGAGAAGTAAACTGTATCCAGGGGTGGAGGAAGGAACGAAACTCAGCTACTGAATGAACAATGTCTGTACGCATAATTTTGACAAAATGGCGCGTGTTTTAAATTTACTGTGAGCGAAATGCTCATAGCACGAGTGCTCGTGGGTTAAATAAGAATAGCTTTTTTTATTGAAAGGATGTTATTGCTAATGTAATTATTTATTTATTTATTTTAACTTCACATTAGCTAAGGGTTATAATAAAAAGTTGTGACTAAGGGTGCTTTTCCACCAGAGATGTGCTATGCAGTTATGCTGCGAAGATGTAATAGCTAAGCTGTGAACTATGTGACCTTTCCACTGATGCTATGCAATGTTTTGATAGTAGAGAAGATAGCATAGCAACACATAGCACGCATCCATAGCACGCGTCTTTCTATATTAAAAACTTAGCTTAGCTGAGTCCGTTTCCACCAGTGCTAAGCTATGTGCACCAATGAATATGATTGGTGGATAACAAACGCATCCATAGCAACGTAGCATATGCTATCTCTGGTGGAAAAGCACCCTAAGTCAGAATAATCAAGTAAAAATCATCCTATGTCCACCAACATCAGGGGAAAAACAATTGATGTTACAAGGCAATCCAATTATTGTATTTAAGTTTGGAAAAGAACTTTTTTGCTGTCGGTCCACAATATTTTGATAGACTGTATATCCAGGAATTTTACTTTACTGATCGGTAAAATGTCCTTGTAAGCTTGGTCAGGGAGATAAAGTTCACCTAAATTAGGGATGTCTTCACAGTAAAATGACTTTACCCTTCTTCTCTTTGCATCCAGCATAACAGCGGAAGTCCAGTGTCCATTATAGGAATCTCTGTAGAAAATGAGACGGGGATGTGTAATCTCAACTCTGATTTCACGGATAGTGATAAACGAGTTGTATTGTCTTAAATAATACAGGTTTATACAACTTTTCTAGAGTATGTTAAAAAATATTCCAAATTATTTAAAAAGATTTGTATTATTGCAAATTCTTAAGCGAAACCATTAAAAATTCTAATAATAAAGTTAAAGCCACTTGGAAAATCATTAACAATGAAACGGGTAAATCTGTTAAACAAGATAATCACCTTGAGATCATGGTGGGTAACAAATTAGTTAGCAGCGTGTCTAAATGTGGTAACGTATTTAGTTTCGAACATGTAACACGTGATGTAGTTAACGTTTTTAATTCACGTAAGTCTAAAAACACAGGTGATAACTGGGGCATTTCTATTAAACTTTTAAGTAACATTATCGACGTCGTAGCCCCCTGTCTTGCTGCTACTTTCAATCAGTCTATATAAATCAGGCGGTAAAAATGATATGGGTAACTATAGACCAATTTCTATTTTACCTGCTTTTAGCAAAATTTTTGAAAAATTAATTCTCAAAAACTCCTTCATAATGATCAATATGGCTTTACAAAGGGTCGTTCGGCTACGGATGCAGGTGTTGCTTTACCAAAACACATATTTAACGCATGGGAGAAAGCGCAAAATGCAATCGGTGTTTTCTGCGATCTCTCTAAAGCCTTTGATTGCGTACATCACGACACGCTTTTACGGAAACTGCGTCATTACGGTGTTCAAAATGAGGCCCTAAATGTGATAGATTCGTATTTACAAAATAGATTCCAATGTGTAGACGTAAATGGCCGTGGCGCGAAATCTTCCGGGCTACCGGTTCGGCTAGGTGTACCTCAGGGTTCAATACTGGGTCCGTTTTTATTCTTGGTTTATATTAATAATAATAATAATAATAATTTATTTATTATCGATTAACAAAGATCCATAATGGTTAGTAACAGTTGAACTTATAAACTATGTTAGATCTATGTTAATGATCTGCCATATTATTTAAAGGGTTTTTGTGACGTTGTACTATTTGCAGATGATACCTCTCTTATCTTTAAAGTAGATAGGAATAGACACGATTTTGACGACGTAAACAACGCGCTATCAATGGTCACCGATTGGTTCACAACGAACAACCTTGTTCTTAATGCCAAGAAAACTAAAATAATTAAGTTCGCTTTACCCAATGTTAGAAATCTAGGTCCCAATATTATCCTCGCCAATCAGGAGCTGGAAACTGCCGACTCTGCTGTATTTCTGGGCATAACAGTTGATTCAAAATTACAATGGGGTTTACACATATCAAGCCTAGCGGGAAGGCTAAGTTTGGCCGCATACGCCTTCAGAAAAGTAAGACAATACACTGACGTTGATACAGCACGGTTAGTCTACTTTAGTTATTTTCACAGCGTTATGTCCTACGGCAGGGGTGGCCAACTTGATTGGACTCAAGATCTCTTATTCACTACGAGACCCTGTGCGATCTACCAATTACATACTTCTAAAAATCTTAAATGAGTTCAGTACACAATCATTTGACGACACGGTTGGCGCAGTGGCTAAGCGATTGGACTGCTGCGCTTGGTGTCGCGGGTTCGATCCCCGCGCGGAACAAGTATCTGTATGGCCTACAGCTAGTTGTTTCGGGTCTGGGCGTGTTTGTGTATGTGTTTTTCAATGTTTGTAAACGCACCCACGATACAGGAGATATTCCTAGTGTGGGGCAACGTTTTTTAAAAAAAGAAAAGAAAAAGAAAAGAAAGAATCATGTAGCATTTTTTATTTTATTAAGAGAAAAAACATAAATGTGAAAATTATACTTAGTACTTAACTACTTATTTACATATATATTAGTGTGAGCATTGCGTCTGAGTATCTTCCACTAGTTTAGCATAATCAGGTTTGTAGTTGGAGATTGCCAGCCTTATTGAATCCAATGTATGAGCGTCTGTCAAGCGAGAACGGTGTTTACTTTTTGTTTGCTTTAAGTAGGAAAATTCTGACTCACATAAATATATGTTGAACCAAAACACGAATGAAGTTGTTCAACACATTTCTTCAAATTTGGATATTTTTCGTTGGAAACCAATGCCCAGAAATCTTGACCAGAGGACGACCTTGCTTTAAGAAGTATAATGTCGCAGCGCAGAGTAATAATTTCGTTTTGTAACATCATGTGCTCCAATTTGAAATGTATCTGCAAATTTTGTAGCCAATTCATAGATATCACTATGATCAATGGAATCATTGAACGGATAACTGATGAATTGAACCAAGTTCTCAATTTTTCTGAAATCACCAAAGCAAATTTCGAAGTCTGCTACCACTGCCCTAATTTCTGTCGCATATTTATCAGAAATGAAATTGTAGGTAGGATGTTTTTCCGGACGGAACAGCGATTGAAAAATTATACAAGATGATGCGTCCAGCAGTATGTGATTACGTTGGGCAGTCTGGTCTACGTATTTATATTTTTTGCCTTGCCACGATCGACTGGACTAACAGTCGCGATCGACCGGTCGATCGCGATCGACCTGTTGGCCACCCCTGTTCTACGGTATTCTGCTGTGGGGCAAAGCTGCTGATATTCAAAAAATATTTGTTCTGCAGAAGCGAGCGGTTCGTGCAATTTATCAGCTGGGTGCTCGAGTTTCCCTTAGAGATTTTTTTTAAGGAGATTGGTATTCTCACGGTTGCTTCTCAGTACATCTTTGCCAACATTTTATATATTAGACAAAATATCAACCTGTACACTAAAAACAATTTTAACACTAGAAATAAGCATAAACTACGCGCTCCTTTTCACCGGCTTCACAAAGTTCAAAATTCATTCGTAGGGCTCGGGATTACATTTTATAATAAACTGCCATCTTCTTTTCTAGACTTGCCATTTAATGCGTGTAAAGCCAAAGTAAAATCTAATCTTTGTTCAAAAGCTTACTATTCTATTAACGACTACTTAGATGATAAGAATAGTTGGTCGCTGAGTTGAACACAAGACAATGTTTGCTATTCATGTTCTTTCTCCAAAATTAGTTCACTGTTATGTTATGTATTTATTATTTTATTTGTACCCCTCTGTATCAACCTCACCCAAGCACACTGCTTGACGTTTCCGACAAACGATGATAGATGGCGTTATTCTAAATTGTTAATCAATAACAACTCTAATTATTGTGCCTCGGTGTTGATTCTGCGACATATGCTGCGCGGGGCTATTTCTGTCTGCAGGGTTTAAACTTTTAAAGGAACCTAACTAACCGAACCTTGGGGTGCCCCCCTGACGTCAACCGTCAGCAGGCCCACGTTCTTCCTTCACTATCGCGTATAGTAAGAACTAGTTGAGGTCTAGGCGAAACTATTTTGTCCTCAAATCGGGTTTGGCCGGTAACATATGCACAGAGTAGAAAAAGCTAGAAAATCTAAAATTAATTAAAAATGTGAATGAAATCATATTTGATATTGCTATAAATAATATGATGTATCTGATAACTGTATTATGTCTATAATTAAGAGAATTTGTAAAAAAAACTGCAACTTCAAAATAACGATAAGTTCAAAAACGAATCAGTTATTATAATCGAAAATAAAACGTTACATAATTATGTGTCCCTTAGAGGTATTTTTTTAAAATTTGGTAATAACAAGTAGTCACTGGGGGCCAGGTCTGGGCTGTAGGGTGGTTGGTTAATTTGTTCTCTTCTGCCATCTTGATTTTTACACGTGCATCTTCTTTTTTTGATTAATTTTCACATTTTCTTCGGTAGCCCCCGTGATTGGCCCACCTGGGCGGGGGTCATCTTCGATACTTTCCCTGCCTTTTTTGAATTCACTTGACCACTTCTGTACGGTCGATAATGAAGGAACAGAGTCTTTGTAAACGGCTACCAGTTCTTCATGAATATTTTTTTGAGATTTTCCTTGTTTAGTGAGGGATTTAATCACCGCACGATGCTCGATTTTCTTCAACATTTTGTCGCGTCAGTCCTATTCGTCGTCTTTGACTGGAGGTAGCAAACAAACTAATTAAGTTTTTGTTAGCTAATGATATATTTTAATTATGCACAATAATATCAAATCACCCCGATACCGCGAATACATTGAACGCCCCTCGAAGGTGGGATTTATCTCTTGGTTGTTCAGAGCGTTAAATATGGCATGTGGGAACTCTTGGCATTTTTCAATTATTTGGTTTATTCCATGTAGATGGTCAGTAGTGGAAAGTCCTGATCGAAAGCCAGCTTGTTAAGGAGGTTGATGTTTTTCCAACTGAGGCGATATACGCTAGTCTATGCCTTTGATAAAGGCCTTATATAGATAGGATACAAGACTTATCGGTCGATAGTTGTTGAGATCTGACTTATCTCCTTTTTTGTGTAGCAGTATTATATTAGAGTGCCAGAAATCATCCGGGACTATACCTGTTTTTTTCAAAACTTCGGTACTTATACCATCCTCACCTGGTACTCTGTTATATTTAATTTTAGTAAGCGCGGAGTGTACTTCGAACGTACTTCGAAATCAGTAATGGGGGGGATGGTATCTGGGCAAGAATAATTTATCTAATCTAATCTAAATAATCTAAATAATTTATCTAATAAGCCAAATCTGTTTTTTAGTTCTTAATTAAATAGTTGACTATTGATTACAAGTGATTCTTTGTTTAATTTTCTTATTTTATCTGTAAATATTTGCTTTCGGTATAATTTCAAATAAAGTTGCACATAATATGGGTCCGTCATCAGAGTTGTATTTAAATTGATTGAGGACTTGACTATTTTTTACAATTTGACATTGAGAAGTCAATATGAAATCGATTTCATTCCTAGTGTTTTCGTCTGGTGAAACCCATGTCCATCGCCCGTTGCGACTTTTTAGGGTAGAAGGAGTTGCTTATGTAGAGATTTTGGCCAAATGAGAATTGTATTAATCGTGTGCCGCGATCGTTTCACTTACCGATGCCTTGAGAACCTAAGTTGCTGAAATTATCAAGGGGCTGTTTTTCACCTATTTTAGCATTGAAGTCACACATTATAATGTTCCACGTGCCGCGATTAAAAGCCTTATTTAAAAGATCGTAAAAATCTTCAACCTCTTCGTCTTGATGTGCTGATGTTGGTGCATGGACTTGAATTTCTGTTACGGTTTTACTATTAGAAACTTTAAATTTTAGTGCGGCTGTTCTGTCTGAGTATGCTACGAATTCTAAGATATTGTCTTTCCATCTTTTTGCAACCATGAAACCGACGCCTTACAAACCTGCAGTTTGTCTGAAGTGGTAAAAGATATCCCAACAAAAACATTCTGTAAAAAACTAGCCAAGTCTCGATGTAGCTGCTTGTTTATCTCTAAAAAGTAATGAAATCTAGACAAAGTCGTGCCAAGTCTAAGGTTCCCTAATGCGATTTCTTTATTATTATAGTTAATGTTGTGTGTCTTGGCCGTTGAACATTCTTTATACGTTAGTGGGTACAAGTCAATTTAGTTTATAAGTAATGTTATATCTGTTGTAACTACCTATGATTGTTAAGCGAGATAATAACCCATACTGGTATTGGTAATTGGACGCCAAGAAGAAAAAGTAGCAGAACTAAACGAAACGAACAACGGCCAAGTCACACAACATTAACTATAATAATAAAGAAATCGCAATAAGGAACCTTAGACTTGGCACGACTTTGTCTAGATTTCATTACTTTTTAGAGATAAACAAGCAGCTAAATCGAGACTTGGCTAGTTTTTTACAGAATGTTTTTGTTGGGATTTCACTTCTTTTTGTAAAAACGTGGGCATATTGATTTATTTTGTTAGATTTTCTTATTGAAAACAATTTTTTTTTTAGTAGTTTTTTTTAATATTTTTTTTTTCGATTATCCTAGTTTTCCCTTTATGTGGCCATTAAACCCTAACTCTGTACCAAATTTCAGCTCTCTGAGTTTATGGGAAGTACTAGTTCTATTTTGATGATCATGAGTGAGTGAGTGAGTGAGTGAGTTTCATAAATGCGAAACTTTGCTTTCGCTTAACTTCGGAACTAAATGACCTACAGACTTGAAACTTTTTATTTTAAGTGTGATTGTATAGCTTACTGGATGACGAAAATTTCAGCGTTCTGGTCTTATCCAGAGGTTCTCAAATAGGGGCCTGAAAATGCGGCGAAATGGTTCCAGTAAAACTTTTTATTTTAAGTGTGATTGTATAGCTTACTGGATGACGAAAATTTCAGCGTTCTGGTCTTATCCAGAGGTTCTCAAATAGGGGCCTGAAAATGCGGCGAAATGGTTCCAGTTAAGGATGGTACGGCAGTGTTTGTTTCGCGCTCAACTCGGCGGGGGCACTGCCGTGCCCCCCGATTGTTTTGTCGTTCAATTGTATCTTCTCCCACTCTGCGCACTTCTGCTTACCCTATTATGTCCCATTTGAAATCGTTAAGGGCGTTCTACTAGGTGTTCTTCTGTCTTTAAAGTACGAACGTTGTAAGTCATTATGTTTAAATAGTTTTCTTTGTCCGTTTTCTCAGCCTCGGTCGTTTGACGGTGAGTGGATCCCACCCGGGGATTCTTAGCACCCATTGCTCCGTGGCATGAAGTATTTTATTATAGATGACTGGCCTCATTGAGAGTAAGCTTTTTCTTAATAAAGCTGTTTTGTACCTACCTGTATACATTAGATTTTTGTATTGCGATCTAACAGATCCCGGACGTTTTCTAATATCGTCCTTATGGGTAAAAAGGTGTAAGTTTGTTCTAACAAATATAGCTACTTCAAGGATATACAGAGACGGAAAGGTGAGTAACTTTAGAGACTTGAACACAGGTGCACAACTGTCGGTATTTTGAAGACTCACGTTTTTGGACCTTGAATATCCTCTCCCTCTCAGAACAGTTACCCCAGAATATAACACCAAATCTCAAAACTGACACAACTAGACCATGATAAACTTCCAGCACGGTGCGAATGCTTACTTTTTCTGCGAAGAAAAAAGATGCGACGCCGCCGTGGAGATGTGTGGGGCACTTTGTGAGAGCGTTGTGCCGGCCGGTCCACCAGAGTACATTCGGCTCGCAACGTTCGTGCTTGTCGGATATCCGCTGGAGCTGGCGACCGCTGCCGAAGGCCCGCTGTCTTCTTTATGACCGTTGATGTTGAAGTGTTGGAATCCGTTGGCTGCACTGCTGCTTACGTTTGAAGTGCTTGGTCTACTTCGATCACTATTATTTGGTTCTTTTGTGCGAGATTCTTTTCCTTGATTTCTGTCAGAAGTCGACGAATTACGAATGACTTCCAACAATGCCTGTAACACGTCAGTAGAGCTGGTGTGACTGACTGGGATTGGGTTTGATCTCCTGGTGAGCGAAGTCAGCGATTGCAGCAGTGACGATTCATCCATTCCGACACTAGGTACGGGCGGAGTTTCCACAACAGGTCTTTGCTCTAAAACACAACCCATTGGTTGAAGTATAGGAACTGTCTGGGCACCGTAGATGTTTCCGAATCGAATGATGAATTTTGGTGTGTCAACTAAGACAGCAGACCTTGCATACTTATACCACACCTCGGACACTCCATACAACGCCCGCAAAATAATTACCTATTACTACTACATAAACAAATAACGTTTGTGCACGACGTGCACGTGCAAATGTGTGCGTAAACTCTAGTAGGGTTATCGTAGCCTAAAAAATGGCGCGGAAAGTGCAACGGTCTGCGTCGCGAAAACCGAACGACGACTAATACGAGCGCGAGCCATTGCTCAAGTGTCGACGACGAATACCTCGAAGTGCGGGGTGAGGTGCGGTATTTAATATGAGCGCGGGGAAGGGAGTGTCCCTTCTGTACGTAGTACTATTATGTATTCTGTGCTTATACTTCCAATCACTCCCCCTATACTGCCCCTCTATACTTTCAATCACTAAGCGGCTCACCTCCGGACTTAATGATGACTTCAACGTATCCCAAAACTCTCTATATCATTTGAACTTTTTCTCGTAAATTGATTTACTGTAGTCACCAGTTGCAATTCCTGACGTGTCAGGTCCAACCTTTTTTTTTTTTTTTTTTTGGTGGGTGGAAAATCATCGAATGACCCCCCCCGCTCTTGGGCAGAGCGAAGGGGAGTGTCAGACTTCTACTGACTAAAAACCGAACCCATGTTCCTTCTGTGCCCTTGTGCCGAGGCCACGTCATCTAGTACTAAAATCCGCGGCCCCGACGGGCGTCGGCCCTTGCGGGCCCCTCCTTGCTGACATCTCTTTGAGGCGCGCGTGGAACACGAACGCGCCGCCGACACGGTCTGTTGCCGTCATGACGACGGCCGGACGGCGAGCTAGCCCATTACTCACCGTCCACAGGCCCGCGTCTACGGTGGCCGGAAGCCATCACGTGGCCCCCGACGCCCGGAGCGCCTTCCGCGCCTTCCGCGGTGGCTGGGACGTTGAGAGGTTCGCTCCCTCTCTCGTTCCGCCACCTCCTTCGCTAGCATCACTGCTTCGCAGAAGGAGGCGACGGCGTCCCATTCCTCCTCGCCCCGGACCATGGCTTGCACCAGGGCCGGACGCGAGAGGTCGCCGCCGCCGATCGCCGCTACGAGAACACGGCGGGGCTCCGCCCAAGCAGGGCACACCTCCACAGTGTGCTCCACCGTGTCCTCCGGTCGATCCTCGCAGTGGAAGCATCCGGGCGTTTCCTCCCGCCTGATTCGGTGCAGGTACCTCCCGAAACATCCGTGTCCGGTGAGGACCTGCGTCAGACGGAAGGTGAGGGCGCCGTGGCTCCTCTCTAGCCACTCCTCAAAGAGGGGACTTACCGCCACTATCGTGGCGTGCCCTGTCAGGTCCAACCTGAGGTCCCGTTGCACACAAGTTTCGCAGTCAGGTTTAACTAGTCTGGGGGTCTCCGCTTTCCTCGCTTTGCTTGACCCGGCTTCAAGGGGTACTCCAGGTCGTTTGATTGCACCACTTTGGTTAGGAATTATACATGTAGGAAACAAAAAAATGAGAAAGAGTATTATTATAAGAATCATTTATACATGATATTTCGTGAAGATTTAATTTCTTTTTATCTAATGGCAATTTAACTTCGTTTAAGGACGCTGTTACATTTTGGATCAACTCATGTTTAGGTCACTAAAGTCGCCCAAAGCATGGTCTCACAATAGCGCTCGGTTTTATACCTCCTATAAATAATCTTGATCTTTGATATTATTTTTTAATTTTAATGAAATAGAATTTAGTAGATTATTGGAACTTTGAAAACGCATTTGGTAATTGTTAATTATTAGTATCGTCGTCATGATAAGTAGGTTAGTATTTTCAACCGAGTCGAAAAAAAAGAAGGTGCTGTATTTGTATGTATCCGCGATTTTCCCAAAAGCTACTGATCCGATATCAATCGGATTTTCGTTGATAAATGCATATTGTGTTTTTAAGGAAGGTTTTACTGTAAAATATAATTATAATATAATAATAATAAGTTTATTTATTTCTCTCACAATGGTTTTGTAGCACGTATTGAACACTATAATATTCACATTGTGAGAGCTGGTGCCTGAAGTAGGTTTAAAAAAAAAGCTAAACTTGATGGCAGGGCGCACAAAGCAGAAGCTACAAAGTTCCACAGCCAAGGCCTGTTTTATTTGTCCAACGCCATGCCATATTTATGAAATTGCCAAACATGACGAAAAATGGCCAAGTTTTCGTCAGTGCCATCTTGGATTTGGTTTTGACTCGCTCAAAAACCATAAAAATGAGACCCATTACGAAAAGTTGTATTTATCGGCACTATCTTTGATTTTGGTTTTCACTCCTTATTCGATTTTAGCGCCCAAAACATCGAAAATTGACAACATTTCGTCATAGATCTGGTTTTGACCCCATATTCGTCATAATACCTACATACATACATACATAAAAACCGGTTAAAATCATAACCCCCTTCCCGTGGCGGATCTTTCATACAACCTGAAAAGCCCGGCTTGCCTAACATAAGACAGAGAATGTATGTGTTCGCGGCAAATATACGACAGATAAAAAAAATGTATATTTAAAAAAAAAAAAAATTAAAAGGACTTCAAATTTTTTCAAATTCATTTGGTGTGTTATTCTTCTATTATCACGGGGGTGGCAAAGGAGATTCAAAATTTGGTCATTTTTCGTCTAGGACGCTCCGTTTTCGAGATATGTATTTGAATTTAACTTTTTTAGGTACAATAATTTTAAACTCCTATAACTCGAAAACGGTGCATCGTAGGACCATGCTTTAAGGACCCTAAATGGTGTATATGGCCAAAATTAACCCGATACTGCAATAAAATTGGGACCCATCCGTTCTACTCATCCACTTCCAAACCTCTCCGTCGACAGCTTGACCTGACCCACCGCCGACAGCTTGGCCTGACCCATTTCCAAACCTCTCCGTCGACAGCTTGACCTTACCCATCCAATTCCAAACCTCTCCGTTGAAAGCTTGACCTGACCCATCCATTTCCAAACCTCACCGCCGACAGCTTGACCTTACCCATCCATTTCCAAACCTCACCGCCGACAGCTTGACCTGACCCATCCATTTCCAAACCTCACCACCGATAGCTTGACCTTACCCATCCATTTCCAAACCTCATCGCCGACAGTTTGACCTTTCCCATCCACTTCCAAACCTCACCGTCGACAGCTTGACCTGACCCATCCATTTCCAAACCTCACCGCCGACAGCTTGGCCTGACCCATTTCCAAACCTCTCCGTCGACAGCTTGACCTTACCCATCCAATTCCAAACCTCTCCGCCGACAGCTTGACCTGACCCATCCATTTCCAAACCTCACCGCCGACAGCTTGACCTTACCCATCCATTTCCAAACCTCACCGCCGCGCGCCGACAGCTTGACCTTACCCATCCATTTCCAAACCTCACCGCCGACAGCTTGACCTTTCCCATCCACTTCCAAACCTCACCGTCGACAGCTTGACCTGACCCATCCATTTTCAAACCTCACCGCCGACAGCTTGACCTTACCCATCCATTTCCAAACCTCACCGCCGACAGCTTGACCTTACCCATCCACTTCCAAACCTCACCGTCGACAGCTTGACCTGACCCATCCATTTCTGAACCTTGTCAACAACTGCTTAACCCCACCCATCCAAATCCCGGTCTTACCCAACATAATTTCTAAATCACATTCTAATAATAAAAGTATGAAAGTCGTACTTACTTTTATCGCAGTCCTAAAAAGTATCAACTCCTTCCGGTCGTCGTCGGTTGCCGTGGTAACCGACGCCGGTAGGTACAATAAAATCTTTTTCTATCACGTTTATCGTATGTATTTTTTGCGAGAGAGCGATACACCCGTCCTTCCACTAGCGCTGCTGAGCGCGGAATGATGAACCGGGAGCGAAAAATGTGTGAAGAAATTGGCAAATGTTTTTATTATAGCTGATAATTGAATAAAAATAATTATATAAACAAAAAAAAATATATCTCAACATCTAAAGGACTATATGTACCGCAATTTATAATAATTTTGGAGATATAATATGCTGTAAATTTACCTATAATGGTACCTATTCGGACCCTACTTTTTTACATTTTCTGCGATTATTGTGATGGGAAAAACGTATTTGTGCGAATTTTTTGTATGCCGTTATACAATTTTTCTGATGCCAATCTGGAGACGAATAAATTATCTTTAAATTAAGACCATGATATCTTCACATTTGTGATTGCTTATACGTTAAAATGGTACCTGAAAACCACCTGTCGAAGCTGACCGTATCTAGTGGGGATATAGCTAGAAAATCTAAAATTAATTAAAAATGTGAATGAAATCATATTTGATATTGCTATAAATATGATGTATCTGATAACTGTATTATGTCTATAATTAAGAGAATTTGTAAAAAAAACTGCAACTATCGATAAGTTCAAAAACGAATCAGTTATTATAATCGAAAATAAAACGTTACATAGTTATGTGTCCCTTAGTCCCCGGAGGTCTTTTTTTTTAATTTGGTAATAAAAAGTAGTCATTAAGGGCCAAGTCTGGGCTGTAGGGTGGTTGGTTAATTTTTTCTCTTCTGCCATCTTGATTTTTACACGTGCATCTTCTAATACAAATTTTTCGATAATTTTCACATTTTCTTCGGTAGTCCCCGTGATTGGCCCACCGGCAGGAGTCATCTTCGATACTTTCCCTGCCTTTTTTTAATTCACTTGACCACTTCTGTACGGTCGATAATGAAGGAACAGTCTTTGTAAACGGCTACCAGTTCTTCATGAATATTTTTTTGAGATTTTCCTTGTTTAGTGAGGGATTTAATCACCGCACGATGCTCGATTTTCTTCAACATTTTGTCGCGTCAGTCCTATTCGTCGTCTTTGACTGGAGGTATCAAACAAACTAATTAAGTTATCAACATGAAATGTGAATACCCTCAGATAATACTGTTAGCTAATGATATATTTTAATTATCCACAATAATATCAAATCAACCCGATACCGAGAATACATTGAACGCCCCTCGAAGGTGGGATGTATCTCTTGGTTGTTCAGAGCGTTAAATATGGCATGTGGGAACTCTTGGTATTTTCGTATTTTAGTCGTGCAGTACTTGTAGGTGAAGACCAACTGGACTCTGAGGGTTGAAAGGTTGGAATCACGCCACAACATCAACTTTAAGTCGTTCGTGGTACGGGTTCCAACCCAGCATCTACAGACCTGCATGAAAGAGGACTTTTGGCCGAAAGGTGTCTTGTATCGACGTTTCCGGGGACGATTACGTGACACCTCGCAGCGTAACACGACGCCGTCAACCTTACGTGTGTAGTTATAGTTTATAAGGTTTTTTCATATGTATTAGTTTGTTGTTATTGTTTTATGTTATTTGTGTATTTTACCTATGGGCCTTAGAAGCTTGAAATAAATGTTTATTATTATTTTCAATTATTTGGTTTATTCCATGTAGATGGTCAGTAGTGGAAAGTCCTGATCGAAAGCCAGCTTGTTAAGAGGTTGATGTTTTTCCAACTGAGGCGATATACGCTGGTCTATGCCTTTGATAAAGGCCTTATATAGATAGGATACAAGACTTATCGGTCGATAGTTGTTGAGATCTGACTTATCTCCTTTTTTGTGCAGCAGTATTATATTAGAGTGCCAGAAATCATCCGGGACTATACCTGTTTTTTTTCAAAACTTCGGTACTTATACCATCCTCACCTGGTACTCTGTTATATTTCATTTTAGTAAGCGCGGAGTGTACTTCGAACGTACTTCGAAACCAGTAATGGGGGGGATGGTATCTGGGCAAGAATAATTTATGCTGGGAGCTGGGGGTTGGCAGTTTAAAGATTTATAAAACCTTGTCCCTATTTTGATTTTTTTGGCCCTTTTCGTCCTTAAGGTTGATGTTCCAGGGTAGCCCGCGAAATTCAAATTTTCTTACGTTTTTAGCGATTTGCAGGCCAGTGCTAGGTTGTATGTTAGTGAAAATATGATTCGCGGGTGTAAGACGTATGCAGTTTTAGAATTATAATCATCAAAATCATCATTACAACCCTCCAAGTTCATGTAACTTTCAAGAATGAGTATTTCATCAAAAAGTCTAAAAACGTAAGAAAATTTGAATTTCGCGGGCTACTCTGGATCATTTTTAAGGCAATTTATCCACTGCCTCTTGCTCCCCTTTGTGGTGCCTTGTTTGGCTATTTTAAGTGAGCGGTTCTTTTCTAAGATCTAATCTTGCGTTTAACTTCTCTATTTTTATTTTTGTATTGAGGGTTTGTCTTATCTGCGCTTAGAGCCTGTCTTTCATGAATGAGGAATATAGAAAGTAAATTTTGTTTGATAATGCGTTGATTTTCCTACTAGCTTTTTTACACTTTTGACAATATTAATAAATTGCTCTTGTACAACACGGCAAGACAAGTGCATAGGCATGCTAAGGATTGTATTGCTGTGAACGCTCGGGCGAGCATCCATGCGTTTGTATGTGTAAGTGGTCTCGACACAGTACGCACACCACAGCCACGGAGATCGCCCGCTATCGTGTGTCATCGGCGTGGTCGTGTTGGGCGTCGCACTCCACGAAATAGCACAACAAAATATTTTTCCGTCTCTTTCGTTATACACGCAGCAAACGCATTATAATGAATTGCTAAAATTCGCGTGTAAGTTTCAAGACGTCAATAGCTGTTTGGGTTAAGCAGTGGATTTACGATCAGTGAGGTCTGAGTTCAAATCTCACTCACCGTGTGTGAGTGCTTTTTGTAAACATTTTTTTTTTTGTATTCGTGAATCCATTATAATACTTATTTTATATAATAAGTTAAATATATAGGTTAAAAACCCAACGTATTCATATTTAACAATTTCTGTGATTGTGATTATGCCATCATTTCGGTATTGGGTGGTAAGGTGGAAAAAAAGTCGTGCTTAATGACAAGACAATGTTTTATTCGTCCAATTTATTTATAAAATTAACTACTTAATTAACAATCATGAGAATTGTGACGTCAAATCCTACATAGATAAAAACAGTTACCTTGTAATCGTTCATAACATTTTTTATTTGTATACCCACTAAGCAATGATATTACATAGGTAGATACGTTTTACCGACATCTGCGCGGCGATACAAAAGCAAGTTAATTAGCCTGCGTGAACTCAGTCCGTTCTGCGTCTGGCCGCGATGCGAACGTACGTTTAAGCGGGAGTTTGGTGTATGAAAATAAACAAAAATGCCTAGTTGTGTGTTCATAAAGTGCAATACTTATACTGGGCCGGCTGTAAAAAGCAAGAAGGATGTGTCTTTTCATTGTATTTTTCGTTTTAAATAGATTATACGCGTATAATCTATTTAAAACGGAAAATCATAAATTTTATTTTACTCATAATCACTGTCGCGCTGTTGCCGCTTTACCACCTACACGAACGAGACAAATAGTGCGTTGCATGTATGAGTGACAGAGAGAACGAGAAAATGGCGCGCGGTGTTGTCAGTTCGAACGGCGCTAGAGGCAACGTCATTGGCTGTCGTTGACAATTGCCACGTGAACAATATGTTTATCTCTTTTTCACATTGGGGTCCTATATAACTCTGTCTTGACTGATATAAACCTGCTGGTTTTTTATTTGATGGTTTATATTTCTGACATTCTATACAAGTATTTACATACTTAACAGGGTTTCCATCTTTACCGAAGAACTTTGCTTGCCCTTCAACGTAAATTGAGCTGGCTGATGGCAACACATATACGTCTTGCTGGTGTATGGGAATTCTGATTTCATCGTTTTCTCTAAAGCTGTTGTTGTAGGGATTGTATGAATGGATTTCATAACTTTCAATCGAAGTATCGAAGTGCGGTAATTCAGTAATCTGTAGCATATTCATACTTTTAAACCTAGAGCTTTAAGAAAATCTTTATTTGCTCTAGTTAATTTTATAACTTTTTTCTCACGTCTTTGCACCTTAGTGGTTGTACAAGAAATAGGACGATTTTTGTTAACTGCGGGGTTTTTATAATATAATATCATTTTATTTTTCTTATATGAAGGCGAAGTTCAATATTTTTATGTTCTTCTCTAAAGTTAATACAGAACCCAAATTGATCAACTATCTTAATAGATATCGATGTAATAGTATTTTTGTTCACTGGAAAGTAAATAGGGTTTCGCGGTATTTCTATGATTCGATGACCTGTAGCAGTATTAGTTACAAATTCATGAATTGTATGAGTTGGTAACCCGTTAGAGTATGAGCCGTGTACAAGATCACATTCGATTCTGATCACCGGAATAATGTCGTTATTAATACGCTCATTTGGTATTGAATTTAATACTGAAAAGTATAACAAACCACACTCATATTGACCAGATAAATACAGAGGTGGTTGAAAGAATGTCTCCAATTCTGATTTATTTCCAGAGATGGTTACCGTTATAGACATGCTAGTCAGGCGGGGTCGACTCATTGGGTAAAACTTGGAATACCTACGGGGGCTAGAACTGTGTCGCCAGTCCTAAAAATTTCGGGCTCTAAAAATGACGTCTTTCAGGATGGCAACATTAGTAAAAATGAAAAGATGCCTCTATGTTTAAAAGCTACCATATGGTAGTTTTAGCGACATTTTTGGTTGAACTATCATAGCCAGTATAATATTTCGGCTAATTTATTCAATATTAATATTATTAAAATTGAATAAAATTATATAAATGTAATTAATGCAGAATTAAATAGTGCAATTTATTTTCAAAATTATTTGATTTCTAAAAATTAAGTTGGTAAGTTTTGGTTAAAAGTACCTGGCAGCCCCATCACAAGAAAAACATGGCGGCATGGCGCATGTTGATGTTTTTTCTTGTAAATTCACTTCTTTTCTAACTTCTCTTTTTGCAATTTGCAACGTTAAAGTGTTATCCTCGCCATTAACGATGTAGAGTAAAGTCTACCTAGGTTCCTCCGTCTGTTGTGTGCCGAAACACCTGAGTGTTGTGTACGAGACAGTGACCCTTTTTTGTTTTCAAACATGAAGGAGAATAAAAGTTAAATTAAATATGTTCTATGTGTGGTTCTTCGCCTGTCGATGACCCCGAAATCACATTATTTAGGTTTCCAAAACCTGGTTCGACAAATATTCTCCGGTAAGTGCTCCTATATTATTGGCTAGATCTATAGATTCACGCATGCTCCATTTAGAATTTTAGATACTTGTTAAATAAGCCCCCTAGTCCAGATTTGTGATTGGTGATCCGTAATTACATAAAACTATTGCCTAACTAAGCAGGTACTTAATTTACCTATTCTGTTTCTTTCAGTTGTGAGCAAAGTATTGCTGTCCAGTCAAATCATGGATAAACAAGGACTTTCAGATGAAACTGCACACTGAACACAGGATGCTATGTCATCTGCATTTTAAGGAAACAGCATTTTTGTGGACTTCCCATCCAAGAAAAAATAGAGACGTTTTGCTTCACCAGATGTGAAGGTAAGATAAACAGTGAGAAACAAATTTAAAGTAAAAACGGCACTAGGTATTGTGGGATACCCAACCTAGGTATTGTGGGACACCCAACCTAGGTATTGTGGGATACCCAACAGAAGTGGAGCTTCTTACGCATTGTTTAAAAAATTCTTCTTGAGGGATGAGTGGAAGGCTATGGGGGAAGCTTTTGCCCAGCCGTGGGACAGTATAGGCTAGAAAAAAAAAAGGACAGGAGTAAGAAATTAAGTAAAATCCTTAACCTAGCATCATAATAAAATGAAATATTATGTTCTATTACAGGTCAATTAACTGCTGACGCGGCTGTTACAGCGGATATTATATCCAGAATGGACATGCTATTCGACACTCTAAACAGCAACACGGTGGATCTGCGGAGAGGAAAATACTGATGTCTTTGGTCTTCTTTCTTTCTCGTGTGGTTAGTCTTACTTTAACTTGTTTGATAATCTTATTATTATAGTATTCATATTATGATGTTTATTGAAACATTTATTGTGTTAAATAAAGTAATTCTGATATAAAAGACAAACCACTGTTTTTATTATAAAAAATACTAGTAAGAAGCTTTGACTTTTATAAATAAACCACTAACTTGTAAGTTTTGTCAAAATTCAGTTTTCTACAACCAAGAATTATTTCTTAATCACCTGATAAGTACTGATTGACCACAAAAGCGGAGCTGGAAAATTTTGATCAGTGAAATTGCACACCAATATTAACATTGGTCACAGTTTCCCAGTTCTGCTTTTGTGGGCTAATTATAAAAATAGTTAAACCTGGTTTAACTTACGCTTGGTTTATCTCGCATGCCGTCTCACTTCAAAAATATTCAAAAGAAAGTGACGGCATGCGAGATAAACCAAGCGTAAGTTAAACCCAGGTTTAACTATTTTTATTAATAAGGCGCGCGATTCAGAAATACGCGTCATCGGCGCAGCGCCATCTAGTGGAGAGCGGTCGAACAAGAAATCGGATTTTAAATTACCCGCTTTCGTGAGTTTCCGGGGGCACCCACCAGGAGGCGCTCAAAACCGTGCCATTTTATTTGTTCCTAGTTGACATTCTTCTCGCTAGAGTATATATGTTCTGTGCATGCTAGTAGACTGAACACTTTTAAGACATCCTGTTCATTTTATTCCTTGACTACACCAAAAATTCTTTAAAAAATGTAAACATAGGTGTCCGCAATTGTAAGGATGGTCGCCCTGTATATTATCATAATTATAGTGTACTTTAGCACCTAAGTATTTTATAAACTCCTTCGATGGTTTAAGATTTCCATAACTATCAAAATATTCAATGTAATCGTTGTTTTTTGCATAGGCTACCCAATGAGAACCTGGATTTTTAGAACTATCTAAATTAACAACTCCACACTCTTTTTTAAAAGGTTGTTTAGGGAGCTCATCTCTCATAAATACACCTCGAAAATAAGGAATATTATTTCCATACTTCAAAATGTCAAAGTTAGTTAAGGCTCGTTTGGGTAGCCGATATCTTAGTTTTTTTCTTTTGATATAAAAATTCCAAGCCCATGTTTATGCGGTTTAAGGTGTAAACCTTTTCTAATGCAAAGAGCTTCCATTTTTTCATTGTGTCTCTTCGATTCAGTCAATTGCTTTTTAGCTACCTTGAATTCATTTATAGTTTTGGCAATACCAGCTGCACCGCCTGCTAATGCTCCCACCGCCGATAATCCAGCAAAAATAGGAATCAAAGGTAATACACCACCACTTTTCGGTATAGGAATAACCCGAGGAAGTTTAATGGATGAATCGTCAGCTAATTCTCTGGCGGCCGCCATAGCTAATTCTATCGCCACTTTTTTGCATTTTGGCTTTAATTTTTTAAAGCGTCTTTTCGTTTTACTAACAATATTTTTAAATTTATTTTTTAACCCTTTTCCCGATGTAACTTTCCGAGAGCTCTTTTTGTTGCTTATTTTTATGCCACAGCCAGTTTTTATTTTGGCAGACATTGCCTTGCTTACTAAACGTGCCATGATTTTTTTGCATACACTCGCATCCGAGGCAACTGCTCGCTCTTTTGCCCTTTTTAACAAAATTAAATCAGCTGTGTGACGATCCTTTAAGTTTGATGATTTGTGATAGGCAATATCGTGTTCTTTGCAATATTCGTCTAATTTATTACTACCTGTATCTCTATTTGCAAGCCTTTTAATTAATTTTGTACCAGGGCCGCAATAATTGTATCCGGGTAAGTGTAATTCAAATGGTAAATTGTTTATAAGCCAATTGAGAAGACTACTCTCTCCAATACACATCATAAGACTAATAAAACTGAATCGAGCGCTATAATAAATACTTACACGCTTCATCAATCAAATGACTAACTTCTGAGTTTTTTTTTATTTTTTTTTATTTATAATACTATATTCCATTTATCAATCCAACTGTTTTCGGCAGAAGACAAACCCAGCCATTTTACTAAAACCCTGTTTCCTTTTCTTTTAAGAACTTTCTCGACTAGATAAACATTATGATGTTTTGTCTTTTGAAGCTCTTGCGCATAAAATGCTCCTAAAATAGGCTGACCTCTGATTGTATCTTCAATTAAGTAGGTGATAGGAGTTGTATTTTGTATTTTTCTAATTTTAAATATTTCCGTTGACCAGTTAGGGGTATATCCTTTTTCAAATGTTCCTTTGTACTTACTGATACGTACATAAATAATCATCTACTTTAAACTTGCTTCTTATACTATCATTTTTTACCAACCTTAAGTATCTTTCTAATATTCGTTGTTTATTACTGTTATCCACGTTAGCGGGGATTTCATCAATTGTCCGATGGTAAGTGTGATTGTATTTGTAAATAACGTCATTAAGGGTATTATCTACCCAATTATAGTTGCCTTTTAAACTGAATTCCTTATAAAGTTTAGATTTCAATGTTCTGATAAATCGTTCAACTATCGAAGCCTTTTTTGTTGAGAATGTTGAATAGTGATTAATTTGATTAGACTTCATAAGCTTTTGGAATTTATTATTATAAAATTCTGTCCCATTATCTGTTTGCAGATTTTTAGGAACACGTCCTATAGCTAGGAAAATTTTGAAACAGTTACACACATCATCTTTGGTTTTAGTTTTCAGAGGAAAGGCCCAAGCGTACTTTGAAAATGTATCAATAACAGCAAGAATAAATCTACAATTTTTATTTTCTTTTGAAATTGATTGCACATCAATTAAATCTGCTTGCCACAGGTCGTCTATATCTTTCAAAATAACATGTCTTCGAGGAAAGTTTATCCTTACATTTTTATGAATTTCGTTTACCACATCGGCTTTGCCCATGTTCAGAATTCAGTACATTTGTCTTGAATTCATGTATAATACTGAATGTAAAGCATATTATTACGACTATTTATTCTTTAATTATGCCGGCTTCTTTTAATTCTTCAATTATTGATAAAATTTCATTATCATGGTTCGTATTGCCAGCATCTCTTGAAGCTACTAATAGTTTCAATCTCTCGACTAATTCGTTAGGATCATCCCAATATACCAAGTCGGTGTTGTTTTTGTATTTTTTTAGGGTTGGCAAGTTTCCACCAAGTTTAGTGTGAGGAAGTTTATCATCGTTTGACGATTCAGAAAATAGGGGTTTGATTATTTTACAATATTTTATACCTTTGTCACCTCTTATTTGACCTTTAGGATTAAAATCTCTTTTATGTGCATTTGTATAATGTAACATATCCTCATAGACAAGTTTATCTTCGTTTGATATTAACTTTAAATCAGGTTTTCTTCGAAGTAAAAGTTCTTTTAGACCAGCCGTTAAATTGTAAGCTTTGTTGCCGATTTTAATTAAAATGATAGTATCGTTATTCAAACTATCGATTTTAGAAAATGATACCGCCGAATTACCCATCAATAAAGTTTTGTTTTCACTTCTAATTCCAAATGGTATACTAACACCATCATAAATACCAAAGATATCATCACCCTCTAACGATATTTCTAAATTATCTATTAATTCCTTTTTAGCATTTTCTTCAACGAATTGGGCAGAATTTAGATTTGCATCGTAATAGTCTTCGATCTTTGTAGATGAGCTAGTATTATTTTCATCGGATTCGATTCCTTCAGAGTTATTTAAAGTTGTATTTTCAATTTTATTCATTTTTTCTGTAGATCTATTAGAATCAACTAGAGTTTTTAGAGGATCTGTGACAGGTTTTAGCATTTTATCAAGTGACAAGTTCATTACATGTTCCTGATTTTTCATTTGTTTTATTTTGTTTTTTATGGACTCGGCAGACTTCACTAATTCGATTTTAATATTTTTCTCCATCTTTCAATAAAAATAACAACTGTATTCAGCTAAGATAGAATTAATACTAACAACATTTATGTGTGTAATTCATATTTAAGTATGAACCTTCATTCAAAGTTTAAAAAAATATCAAAATTCTGTCTATACCGTCCATTGTTTAATGGTGACTCTTTGTTAATAAGTAGAAAATTGTCTTCGATCTTTGTAGATGAGCTAGTATTATTTTCATCGGATTCGATTCCTTCAGAGTTATTTAAAGTTGTATTTTCAATTTTATTCATTTTTTCTGTAGATCTATTAGAATCAACTAGAGTTTTTAGAGGATCTGTGACAGGTTTTAGCATTTTATCAAGTGACAAGTTCATTACATGTTCCTGATTTTTCATTTGTTTTATTTTGTTTTTTATGGACTCGGCAGACTTCACTAATTCGATTTTAATATTTTTCTCCATCTTTCAATAAAAATAACAACTGTATTCAGCTAAGATAGAATTAATACTAACAACATTTATGTGTGTAATTCATATTTAAGTATGAACCTTCATTCAAAGTTTAAAAAAATATCAAAATTCTGTCTATACCGTCCATTGTTTAATGGTGACTCTTTGTTAATAAGTAGAAAATTATAAGGGTTACTCCAAACAGTTTTGCAAATTTTTTAAACTTATTCCACAGTAGATCAGAATTTACATGTTCTTCATAGATATGTTTTAAGTTCACATCATTTTGTTTAAATATAGAAAATTAGCATTATCACGCAACAACTGTTTCGGAATTTTCGAGTAGGTTTGCGATAAGTAAAAGCAGTCAATTTGCTTATGTCTTCCCATAGAAAAATAATTCCGAATGTTTATTTGATTTTCACACACAACATCATCAAAAATAATTACAGAATTTGATAAAGCTTCATTCGGAGCTATAACAGCTTTGTCGTCATTGAACTCATTGAACTGTATCTGAGGTACTCTTTTTAATACTTCACTTAAAAAACGATATTTTGGCTGGAAAGTAGTTTTCGAGTAAAGATAAAGATTTTTAAATTTAAGCCCATTTTCATGCAGCAGTAAACTGATCATAACGTTTGTTTTACCGCAATTCGAAGGTCCACATATTATACAACGAATCGTATTAGGCAATAAAACGCTGTGTCTGATCTGACAACTAAAGTCATTATAATTTATATTTTTCACATTCAGGGATATGGGTTGTTTGATCAACTTCATCTTGCCTACTACTTCCGAAAACTACCATCCTTCTAAATATATATTATATATTGGTGCATAATAAGATTTATCAGTGGTAGCTTGGGACCAACCAAACAGCCAGATTGGCTCCTAGTCTACCACTATCGTTAACTGAATAGTTCAGATCCTTTTATAGACGCCAGCAAGTGAAACAAGAGGTGATATGCCTAAAATCAGATAGTCAATTGATTAAAATATTTTTTTTTTGAGTAGGTTTGCAATAAGTAAATTTAATTATTACGTAACATTTATATACATGTATACTTTATCTTGAGCTATCCTAAACGTTCCTGCAGTGACAAGTCTAAACATGTCACCGCAGGAGATTATAGATACGTATGTATAAAAATGAACTAGGTAATGACTCGTGTTACACATCGTGCATTTAATAATTTTTGTATGTTTAACTAGCACTTCACCCACGACTTAAGCCAAAACAAGCACATAGTTCAGTTTACTACTATTGTTCCAATAAGTAGGACCTATACAACTGAATTACAATTTAATTATATTTTCAAGGTAAGTTGGTATTCCTATAATTATGATGTTCCAATACTTAGTGATTAGAATTTATGTATAACCTTTCTTTTTCCTTTTTACAGAATTATGTCTACCTACCCATCGTACAGTCCTGTGGAGAGTGCTTTTTTTGCGGTGCGTATTCATTTTAATTTATCGTTGTTTAAAGCATCTTGAATTTACTTTATGTTATAATTATTTTAATTTATTACAGGAAACGAATAATCTTTGTTCAGATGACACCTACGCTCTTGGAAATCCATTTCTTTATGCGGAAGACAGGGAAACTTTTTACACCACTGAAGCAGAACTAGCACATCAGGAGTATTTAAATAAAAAAAAGGAAGAGGAGAAAGTGGAAACTAAAGACCTTAAAAGAAAGAAATGTATTATTAATAAGAAGACCATAAGAAAGTCTCATAAACAGCCTTCATCTTATGTCATTCGGAAGGAGACAGGAAAACCTCATCATTTAATAAAAATACAAATATATGATCTAACCAGATGTGATAAAGACACTAAACAAAATTGTGAAATTGACGATAATGTTGCTGATAGTGCTGACGTAAGCATCCAGCCGGCTTAGCATGACCACCGAAGAAACGGGTTTTGTCGACGGAAGAATCGACAAAATGACAGATTGTAGCAAGGTTTCATGTCAAATTGTATGGAAAAATCTTTGTCTATTCTTGGTAGAATAGAGATAGAATCGCCATGCTACGGGGGCTGTACCTTGTGAATGATGATTATGATGATATTTTAGATGAAACTGAGCATCTAGTCGGTAAAATAGTGAAAAAAATTAGTAACAAGCAGTAATTAATGTGTAATATGAAGTTTGTTTTGAGATTGTGAACATGGAAGTGTGTGTTTATGAGTTAAATACTTTTAATATGTAACTTTAATACTTAGATTATTGGGTTAATTTTAATTGTAATATTTAAGCAAAAAATTGTAGTAATTTAAATGATGTGGAAATGAACTCTTAATAATAATCAATATAGCTGTTTTATTACTTTTCCTTTTTGGGATATAGGCGCAGACGTTACCATATCAAGCTACTAAAATCTGCCAAATTACTTTAGTAGATTTTCAACTTTATCGCTAAAGCATAAGGCTCAAGGTTGATTGGGAAAATTTGACAGTTTCGGATTCGGATAGCTTGATGTGCAGGCGTCTGGACCTTTTGACTGCGATTTGTAAAGAGTAAGGGTAAAGTTAAACAAACATTATTTCTATAATTATATTTTTTTTATTATTATTTATTAGTACAACAATTATTTATTTCACTTAAATATAATTATAAGTAAACTACAAACTAACAATTCAAGTTAGGAACATAAAATTATAACAAATGCTCAAATATATGCACTAAATAGTATCCTTAAACATCAATAATTTGTTTTCATTTAAAATATTGTTTTAAAATGACCCCATGGTAAAGTTGTTATCTTATCATTCATTATTTGTCGTTTATCATCTCTGTTTGACAATAGTAGTTTATGCGACTGTGCATAATGAAGGGCATTACAACACAAGTGTGGGTTTAAGAAACGAGCCGAAGGCGAGTTTCTTAATAGCATCACACGAGTGTTGTAATGCCTAATTATGTATAGTTGCATAAACTAATTTATCTACCCGAATATCATAAGGGCTCTATGATGGGTTCAGGAACCATAGGGAAATGACCAGCATTGTTACCAGTGTAATGCAATAAAAAATAAACAGGTTATTAGTTGCATTCGTCGCTGCATTTACTATATCTGGCGGAGTGTTCATATCAATTTCTGAGTCACTATCACTCATTTTCGACAGAAATAAAGAACTTATCAGAAAATTTTTCAAAAGCTAACGAACAAATGACAGCTCGAGATGGCGGCGTTTCGGATATCTGTCATTTTTTTAAAATCTCAAGCAAACAAACAGTCACTATTCTTGTGTCACTCGAGATCAAAATGTCGTGCGATTTATAATTATAATCATACTGAATTGGGGTTTCGTATCGATAGGTATCTGTTTTAATGTAGATACAGAATAGCACACTCACTTGAATTTGACACCTGTTCCAAATTTAAACTCATAACCTACTGTTTTCAGTAGGTTATGAGCTCATTACAGTTCTGTTAATTTCTGTTGGTTGGTAATGCTGGTCATTGCCTATGGTTTTTGAACGCATTATAGAGGGTTTATGATATTTGGGTAGATAAAATTACTTTATTTATCTTTTGAGTAAATATTCTATGATGCTTAGACTTAATAATACACATATCATCTCTGAGTATTTCATTGTTCAGTAAAACCTTTTTATATTTTTCTATATTCAGTTTTTTGGTTATGCATTTCTTAACACCTTTAGCTTTCTTTAACGTGGAAATTTTGGAATCTATACAGTATAATTTTGCTCCTAAACCTACAAATTCTGAAATAATTTCGCCACCCATCTCATCTTTGAAGTAGCCTGGTTTTTTCACATTTACCTTTGGTATATTAAATATATTATCTTTTTCAAAGTTGCTAGTATCAAAATATTTTAAATGTACTTTTAAGTCTTCGTAAAAATCCTTTGTCTGTATTAAATATAGCAGACTGTCGGTGTCTGTATAACAAAGCTTTAATTTATTTTCATAAATTTTTTTCATGACTGAATAGTGGAATTTATATAAGTCTTATGGATCAGAAGGGTATTTAATTTTTTTAAAGAAACGACAAAGTAACCTCGAACTATTTATTTTTAAGTAGCACACCACAAAACCAACAGAGTTATGAAAATATTAAGAAACCGTCACAACTATAACCACCGGTCCCAGTAGACGTCTATCGCAGTCGAGCGCCCGAGCAAAAGTGAGTGCGCTCTGAGCGTGCGCCGGTTGATATGCTCTGTCGCCCGTTCCATTCACTGCGTCGTCACGAACATGCGATATTTCTACCCTTCGGCTGAGGAATTCTCTAACACGGCCGTTCCTGACAGCTGAACGACCTCGTCAGCTTGGCTCACTGGCACCGAATGCTGATCCTCGCTCACTTCGTCCATCCTGCACAGATACGCTGTTCAGCGTCTGATCATCACTTGTTTGGACCTCATTGATAGACTCGTCATCTAAAACATATCAAAACCAAAACTTGAATGAGGTATTCTGAAAGTTTGAACTTTTAACTGCCCATTGTAATGAAATTACTAGCAATCGCACCAAAATAGGCAGCAGTTTGTAAATTGTATCACCAATGAAAGAGTTCGCGACCTCAATCATTACCGAAACAACCACAACATCACCTGGTAACCATCTATCGGGTTTCCAGATAGCCAAATATCGATGCCAAAACAAACAAAATTGCCACAATGTAGGGGCAAACAGATACCTATAGCTGTTGATGAAAAAGCTCTTTTTAACAAAATTCATCTCAAAAGCTAATAACTTTAAGCGACTAGCTTCGCTTAGCATAGTCTACGCGTAATAGGTGTGAAACATACAAATATCCAAACCAACCACCCGGGGCGGGACTTGTCGGAAGATCGCCACCTCACGACTCGCTAGAGACCTACGTGAGGCATAACTTTGCGTGTGTGAATTGGTCCACATAAAAGTACGTTTCAAACCAATCCCATATACATCACCCATTAACATGATACCCGTCACCAGATGTAGAGGTGAGGTGCGGTTGCAGCCCGCCTTGCCATGTTTAGGGCAACTTGTATCTTCCATGATGCATCGGACCAACATTGGTCACCTCGACACGCAACATATCGAGTACCATCCGGCAGCATCGTTCACATCAGATCCATCTCTCACAACCTGACCATCATCATTTTCTTGTGTCATCACTAGGTTCACCATCACCAGACTGGTCGTCATCCTCAGACTGGCCATAATCATCTGCAAAGTAACAACAACACATACTGTACATTTGTTTTCTTTCGTCACTTATGTGTCTGAAGCCAAAGAATAGTAAGCACTCGAACTGATGTTGTTAAGTTCATTCGCTAACGCTCTGCCGTACGTAACGGACCGGTGTCAACGTATAAGCTCTATCTGTGCGCTAACTACCGCCTACGAAAATGACGAAGTGTGATAATTGCAATAAAGGAATAACCAACAAATCACCAGGACTGGAATGCAGGTCATGTGCTAAGACCGTTCATGCTAATAAAGCCTGCTCTGGTCTTACTGCGAAACAACTGTCTGCACTTCGTAATGCGGACAGCCTGGACTGGATATGTGAAGAATGCAATCATAACTCGCCTAACAGGAAATCATCTTTCTTTATTCCGGACGAGGAAGACGAAGAAGAAGAAGAAGTCGCGACCTCCAGTAGAAACCTCGGTAACTGCAACATAGACAGCGACAAATTTCTGAAGGATATTACTGCCGAACTAAAAAAAGTCTTAAAGAAGGAACTACAATCAATCGAAGTATCAGTAAGCCTCTGCAGCAAAAAGGTAGACGAACTGACAAAAACTGTTGAAAACCAAAATAAACACATACAGGACCTGGAGAAGAAGTTTACCCACCTTAACAACGAAAAAACTCATCTTGAATTAGAAGTCAGCTCACTAAAACAATATGTACGTAACGTGGAACAGCAGCGCCTAGATAACATGCTAGAAGTGATAGGAATCCCTAAAGCTCAAAACGAAGACTTGGAATCAATATCTGTCAAGCTGGCTGAAACACTCAATGTAGATAAATCAAAGATACTAAATGTTAAACGTCTGGAAGATCGAAATGAACGTGAAGGAAACATCCAGGTCGAGTTGAAACAAGTGGAACAGGCCCAGGCATGGGTGCGTGCATCCAAAAAGGAAGAACTTCTGCTGGAACAAGTTGTGCCGGGAGCCCCTATAGGAAAGTCCAAGTCAAAAGTGATCCTGCGTCGAGCCCTTACGAAATCTAATAAATCCCTACTGTGGCTGGCCCAACAAAAATTGCGTCCTGCATATAAGTATGTATGGTTCCAGGATGGAAAGGTGCTGCTACGTAAAGAAGAGAAGGATAAGCCTACAGTCGTACGGAGCGAAATGGACATTGATCGGCTTTCGACCACAACGCAGGCTGCACGTCAACAAACGTATCGGTAACAGTTTTAAAATAAGTTATCCCTAATCTCTCTCCCGATCACCAAGAACTTTTTGACTGTGCAAATATTAATGTTTTTAGTAAGCTTATACCCTCCATTAGTAAAAGTAATCTGAATATTGTTCACATAAATATTAGATCCCTAATTAAAAATTTTGGTTGTATAACACAAATAATTAGTTCATCCAATGAAACTATTCATGTTCTAATTCTAACAGAAGTTAATGTAAGTGAAAACACTGTTCATATGTACAATATCGATGGCTACGAAATGCACAGAAAATTGCGTAAAAACAGAAAAGGCGGTGGAATAATAATTTATGCCAGAGATGGCTACGAATTTACGCCAACAAATCATTCGTTAATACACTGTGAATGTATAATTGGCCAAATCACTACACCTCACAATTATCACGCATATATCTGTGCAATTTATAGACCACCACGCGAAAGTAAACATCTATTCGTAAAAGAAATAAGCAGTGCTTTGTCAAGTTCTACTATTAAATCAGCTGACACTTATTTGCTAGGAGACGTTAACATAGACCTAAAGACATACGACAACATTCGAGAATACTACGTCAATAGCCTGTCCGAGTGCGGCCTAACTAGCGCGATATCCGATTACACGAGAATTGAAACCCGCGGAAATAACACTACACGTAGCTGTATAGATCACATCTTTATAAGAACGTGTTCGTTAGATCTGTACTCGGCCGCACTCGGAACTGTATTGGCTGATCACCGCATGTTAATACTGTCGTGCGTAGGACTTGACCCAAGACGAATACAGGTTGATACAAAAACAATACAACTTGATAACGTTAAAATGAAATCTTCACTTAACAACTTACAATGGGGTGAAATAGATGATACAGAGTGTCCAAATAAAATCTACGATTACATAAAAAATCAATTTCATAAATGTTACGAGGACTCAAAGTATATCAAAAAAATTAATAAAAATAGTAAAAGAAATAAACAACCTTGGATAAATAATAAAATAAATAACATGTGTAAAAAAAAGGACCTCTTATTTTTAAAATGGAAAAATGATTCTACTAATAAAATACTGCGATTGGAATATAATAAAATAAGAAACAAAACTCATAAAATCATCGAAAAATTTAGAAATAAACATTATTTGGAAGAAATAAATAATAATAAAACGAACCCTAGAAAGCTATGGCAAATACTAAATAATCTGTCCGGGCGCAACAAAAAATCAGTTGACGAAACCATCTTAAGAGCCTTCAAAAACAATAGCCTAGAAATAAAAACAATAGCTGACAATTTTGCCTCAGAGTTTATAAAAAGTGTTAAAAAAATCTTGCCCAAATGTGACAGACGTCTGCTGAACGAATCAGAATATACGTTTCCCCATAACACATCGACGTACTTCAAGAAAGCCACAAATAATGATGTTAGTAAAATTATTAAAAACCTTGATACAAATAAAGCTCCTGGAGTGGATAACATTAGGTGTGTTGACATAAAATCCATCTGTGATCAGATGACAGGCGTTATTGTCAAACTGATCAATACTAGTGTCAGACAGGGAAAATACCCGGAAGTACTCAAAACTGGTGTAGTGCGCCCAATACATAAAAAAGGTAGTTTTGCCGATTATGGAAATTATAGACCGATCACCATTCTACCCGTTATCGACAAAATTGTAGAAAAATATGTTTGTAACCAAATACAAGACTTTTATGTCAAAAATGACGTGTTATCCAGCACACAATACGGTTTTCAACGCAATAAGTCTACCTCACAGTTATTGTCAAAATTCACGGATGAGGTCAACGAATCTCTTAATGATAAGAATAATGTATTACTACTGTTTATCGACTTCAGCAAGGCGTTCGATACACTTAGACACGACACGTTGCTAAACAAATTAGATAATTCTGGAGTTCGAGGACCAATACTCAAATGGTGTGCGGACTACCTTAATAACCGCAAATACAAGGTTAAGATCTGTAGTGAAACCAGTGACGCCATTAAAGTTACTGAAGGAACAGCCCAAGGTTCAGTACTAGGACCCTTACACTATCTGACATACGTTAACGACATGGAACATGTGGTCAATCACTGTTCCGTATATCAATATGCAGATGACACATGCCTTGTTGCTACCCACAGAGACGTAAAAGTAGCAGCCCAATGGTTACAGGAAGATTTTACTCGAGTTTCAAAGTGGGCACATGATGCTGGACTGGTTCTCAACGCAAGCAAGACTAAAATCATCCATGTCCACTCAAGCCATCTAAAGCACATTTCGCCTTTTAAAATAATCGCACACAATCACAGTTGTCTTCACTCCACTACGACTCCGTTGGGTACGTCATGTCGATGTGAGGCAATTGACCAAGTTACGCACCACACCTACCTTGGATTAGTCGTGGACAATCGGTTTAGCTGGAGTTTCCACGTGGAATCAGTCTGCGATAAGTTGCGGGCTGTACTGGCAAAGTTTTACATCTTAAAGTCTAAACTTCCCTTCAAAATATTGCTCAATATGTATAATGCATTAGCAGAATCAATTATAGCCTATGGAATTACTAGCTATGGGCGAACATTTAAATCATACACTGACAGAATATTCAAACTTCAAGTTAGACTACTAAAACTCATTGTACCCAGAAAAATTAAGCTCCAATGTAAAGATAATGTCATCGAATTATTTCAATACTGTAAAATTTTGCCAGTACAGACTAGAATCGACATGGCCCTCTTAATTGAGCAATTTAATAACCAAAGCATTCAAATACCAATATCACATAAAATAATAACAAGAAGTATCATCAATAATAAACTTATAGTTCCTCAGACTAGAAATTATTATGGCAGGCGAACAGTAAAATATCTAATACCCACAATAATTAACGAAATACCAAAAACCTTAAAAGACGAAATAAATCAGAAAAACTTTAAGCAAAAATACAAAAAATACTACCATAACCTTCGATCAATAATGTACTAGATTCCCGATAAGCGCTTCAAAAACGGCCCGAAATATAAGACCACAAACGTATTTGTGGTCTTATTTCAAATTAGTATGGTCCAATCATAGCCAACAGTAAGACGTCAAAATACCGCAGTATGCGTTCAAAAACTGCGTAAATAACCACCGTAACACGAAAGTTTTGGAAGGAATATCTTTTTTTCGGTAATTTAATATCATTAAGTGCTTTTTCATAATATTTAAACATAAATAAACTGTAAATATAATTAAATCAGCGAATATTATAATTGTTTGGCCAATGTTTGCTACAACGCACCAACTATTGTATCATGTTCTTGAACAGGGAACGCTAGTTCCGCAGTAGAATAAGCACGACATTGTACACAAAATGCTTTTAACCGTATTGCTTAGGGTTTAAGTTTCATTTTAGAATGAATATTTTTGTACTGATGACTTTTTATTTTGGAGCGACATTTAAAATGTTTTGCTTCTAATCTTTCTCCGATGAAAGGGCTTAAATAAATATACTTTACAATGATAATTAAACGTTATGTTTAAGTGTTAAGGTTTATAATCATCTGAAGTTGTTAATAATATTGAACTTTTTTCTAAGATGTTATGTAGATGTTTACGTGTGTGCAAACGTGGCCACTTGAGCGACTTAGTTTTGTTCCTGATGCTTAATCTAGTACTATTATTGATCGAAGACCATAACTGCATAAACAACTTAGTACCTACAAAAAAGAAGCAACCTATATAAGATATGTTGACAAAAAACGTCTTTCTAATGAGCGGCCCAACCGGCCAATAACAAGCACTCACTAACTTACGGATAGATGTTTACGGGTAGTTGCGTGCAAAATATTATAAATGTACCTACATTTTTACTTATATTTGTTTTTAGTGATGTCAAAGCGAATGTACCAATACAAACCATATAAGGTTTAATGGTACGAAATTAATGTGAAACCATGTTAAGACTGTATGTTTTAAATAAAAAAAAAAAAAAAAAAAAAAAAAAAAAAAGTACGCGATAGTGAGCGTGCACTCCCACCATCAGGTACCCAACTAACTAACAGGAAGGTTTTTTTTTTTTTTTTTTTTCAGGTAATTGAAATGTAAATTTAAAAGCCTCAGACTAATAAATATTTCAAAACCAGTGATAAGCATAAAAAAATAAATGAAACTAAATAGCATTCCAAGCAATGGAATTCCGGACTCCCATTGGGTGGAATACTAGCCAAGATAAATAGATAGTAGTGAAGCAGTAATATACTTAACTAGAACAGAAGCCATGAACCGAAGGTCCGGCCAAACAGAAGTCTTATGCCAGAGGCTCAGACCAAACAGAAGTCATGAACCGGAGGTCCAGGCCAATCAGAAGTCATACACGAGAGGCTCAGACCAAACAGAAGCCATGAACCAGAGGTCCAGGCCAAACAGAAGTCATAAACCAGAGGCTCAGACCAAACAGAAGCCATGAACCAGAGGTCCAGGCCAAACAGAAGTCATAAACCAGAGGCTCAGACCAAACAGAAGCAATGAACCGGAGGTCCAGGCCAATCAGAAGTCATACACCAGAGGCACAGACCAAACAGAAGCCATGAACCAGAGGTCCAGGCCAAACAGAAGTCATAAACCAGAGGCTCAGACCAAACAGAAGCCATGAACCGGAGGTCCAGGCCAATCAGAAGTCATACACCAGAGGCTCAGACCAAACAGAAGCCATGAACCAGAGGTCCAGGCCAAACAGAAGTCATACACCAGAGGCTCAGACCAAACAGAAGCCATGAACCGGAGGTCCAGGCCAATCAGAAGTCATACACCAGAGGCTCAGACCAAACAGAAGCCATGAACCGGAGGTCCAGGCCAATCAGAAGTCGTAAGCCAGCAACGCGCTCAACACGCAAGTAGCGCGCTGGCAGCTCGGAGAGACGCGCTCAACACGCAAGTAGTGCGCTGGCAGCCCGGAGTGACGCGCTCAACACGCAAGTAGCGCGCTGGCAGCCCGGAGCGACGCGCTCAACACGCAAGTAGGGCGCGCTGGCACCTTGGAGTGCCACGCGCAACCGCGCCAGTAGGGCGCGCTGGCACCGTGGTGTGCTACGCGCAACCGCGAAAGTAGGGCGCGCTGGCACCGTGGTGTGCCACGCGCAACTGCGCCAGTAGGGCGCGCTGGCACCGTGGTGTGCCACGCACAACTGCGCTAGTAGGGCGCGCTGGCACCGTGTGCCACGCGCAACCGCGCCAGTGGGGCGCGCTGGCACCGTGGAGTGCCTCACGCAACCGCGCCAGTGGGGCGCTCTGGCAGCTTGCGGCCACGTGCGCGTTCACGGCGTCACTGTAGCGCAGCCCTGGCAACCACTGCTGCGAGACCAGGCAGCAGCGTAACGTTGCGTAACACAGACCATACGTCCACGTGTAAGGATTATTCTGCAAACAAACAAATCTACAACAGAATTTTGTTCCACTCGGTCACTCCTGACTAAACTTTAGTTTCGTTGATTTCGATTAAATCAAACGTGGTTTCAACTACCCTTGGTCATGTACCATAGTCGCTCAAATCAATCTTGAAAACTGTATTGCGACTAAAACTACCAGGTTTTCAGAAACCATCGAGTAAAACCTTTTAACGCCACTACTCTTTAATCAGAAAATAAGGTGCACAAACAACGTTGCCCCACACTAGGGATTCCTCCTATATCGTTGGTGTGTACATAAACATTTAAACTCACATACACAAATACCAAGGCCCGGAAAAACTATCTGTACGCCATACAAAAATTTGCACCGCGCGAGAATCGAACCCACGACAGCTCCTTGACGATATTCAACCGCAACAAGGACTTTCGGGCATAGCCTGCATACGTGGTAAATTTATTCAGATTCGTACTCATAACGTCACATAGCACAGTGGCCATATCAACTTGACACGGATACAATGACCAAAATTCGGGTTAAAAAAGCAGTCCACGTTCTGTTATTGGTCACCCAATCTTTAAGCCACGTCTTAGCACCACCATGTAAAAAAACCACCAATGCGTCCGAGGCATTGTCGATTGCCCCAGTGACTTCATAAACACACACACACAACATAACATCACGCCTGCAATCCCCGAAGGGTTAGGCAGAGGTACTCAGTATACCCACATTTCGCCAGTTATGTTAAGTCCCATGGAATAAAGGCAAGCCTATTGCCACCAACCGGGTACAAATTCAGACAATAAAACTTTGTCCGATCCGAGAATCGAACCCAGAACCCTCATGTTCACGCGGTGTGCACTCGCGATCCGTAAAACTGATCACAATATAACTAACACGTGCGCGTTAACCCAAAAACGCAGAACACTGACACTTCGATTAATACGTGGTTAGAGGTTACTTTGAAACGAAACGTTTTACTGCAAAATAGATGGCAAACGGTCAAGGACGCGTGTAAGCGAATCCCACTTCTGATCTTATGGATCAGCAGGGTATTTAATTTTTTTAAAGAAACGACAAAGTAACCTCGAACTATTTATTTTTAAGTAGCACACCACAAAACCAACAGAGTTATGAAAATATTAAGAAACCGTCACAACTATAACCACCGGTCCCAGTAGACGTCTGTCGCAGTCGAGCGCCCGAGCAAAAGTGAGTGCGCTCTGAGCGTGCGCCGGTTGATATGCTCTGTCGCCCGTTCCATTCACTGCGTCGTCACGAACATGCGATATTTCTACCCTTCGGCTGAGGAATTCTCTAACATTTAAGTGACATTTTGCAATTTCTAAAATACTGAATCCAACATAGATTGGGCGATCTAAAACAATTTTTGTTTGATTCATTTGAATTGACACAAGAGATTCTGAAATAACAGAAAAGTTATTGAAATTAGGCGTGCTAACATATTTTTCAGCCCCGTAAAACTTTTTAATTTGATTAGAATTGTCTCTCCATATATTTACGAGCTTAACATCAACTTGTTTTCTTTTATTCTCTATGGTTTTCCCAAATATAGAATTATTTTGTTTTTTAAAAAAATCTCTTTCAAAATCAGAAGTTGCATTTTGCCTCAACCTAGTATTTAAGGAAATATATGATTCTAAGAAATTATTTTGGTTAAATGCTAATATTCGATATATTTTTAACAGTTGTAAACCATTATTTAAGCATTCCTTTAAATGAATATAGTGAATAACATATCTATGTTTATCGAAAAGATTAGCAATAAGTTTAGCATTTCGACTAAAGAACGGGACAAATTTTTCAGGCGCGAATGGTAAATCGGAATGGTTATCATGCAAGTTGTCAGGGTAATGAAGATCTACTTCTAATATAAATCCAATATCAGAATCAGATGATAAGCTCATAACATCAAAATTTAATATTTCATTCTCAAGGAGAAACCTAAATCCTCCTACTGGAAGATTTTGCATCATAGCATATCCATATAAATTAACACAATCCAGGTAAATTAGAAAACTATCAGGTTCTTCACTATTATAGTCGGTAAGATATTCATTATTTGCCTTAGCATATCTGAGCGAACATTGAGCAAGTCCTCCTCTTATACCTTTCTCTATCATTTGATATATTTCTACGTCAGACACTAGTTCTAACTTGATTTTAGTATACAATAACATGGCATCCCAACTTAAGGATGGTGATGAAACGTAATAGCAAGGATCCAGACCATGGTTATTTAAACTCATTTTCCTAAATTTTTCAAAAACATCGCACAGAAGTAAAACATCGCATTTAAGATACAAATCGGTATATTCACCCAAATTTTTTATACCAAAAGTTTTCCAAACATTTAAAGCATGCTCATAGTCTTCATCAGATATAGATTCAGATGTAAGTTTGTTAAAAAAATTTGATGGTTCTGGTAATTTATCCTCATCATATCTTGCCCTGGAATCTATGTAATCGTAACAATATACGCCTTTTCTTCGAACGATTTCAAATAAAGTTTTATTGTTATAAAAAGATTTTAAATGTATGAAATCTCCGGGGTTCATAGTCTTAACCAATTTTTCCATACTTGAGCTTAAAAAACTAAACGAGTCAATAAACAATTGTACAACATTTGTTGCGTTGATGTTTATGAATTTAGTGAATGAAATATATTTCTCTTTAGTTCTCGGTATGAGATGAATTCGACCGTTTACCTTTGAAAGTTCATTTATAAATAAATGACTGTCATAACCGGACAAGTTATGAAACACTATTGGTATAAAAGTGCATTGCTTTGCATTTAAATTGCATGAGTCATGCGCAGGTCCTCTGTATTTTCCAGTAAAGTGATCATGGTCTTTAACAATATTATCATTACCCGAAAAGGTATTTTTACAAATATGGCACTCAGTGCTGTTAATAAAAGATATTTGCTCATCCTCAGTTAGTGTTATCATATTTTTACTCTCTAATAATACTTCAGATAATCGTTTTACATCATTAGTCAAAGATTTGACAAATTTTTTGGCAAAATCAGGCCCTCGGTAAGATACAAAATCATTTAATTCGGGATTTGAATTACAACAAATATAGTATGCAAAACAGGTAGCCTCATGAACTTGAATATTTTCTACATATGTGGATTTATGTTTGTCAGAATATTCACGCAATAAACTTTCAAAATCACCATACATCACTATTGGTACTGCTTGAGTTCTTTCATAATTTGTGAAACTTATTTCAGTACCCCTCTCAGGTAATATGGTTTGTATTCCAGCACATTCGTGACAAGACAATTTCTCTTCAGTGTGAAAGTAAATGAAACATTCATCACATAAAAATATTTTACTTTTATGTTGAGTCAGTTGGTTGTGCACAAGTTTTACAAAGCTTTTAATTAAACAGAAATGACTCTTTCTATTGTTGGTAATGTAAAGCAAATTGACATGGTATAAACGACGTGATGTTGTTTTATATAATGGACCTGTAACTGCACCATTATTATCTAAACCATATATATTAATGCTGCTATAAGAATTGTTTATTTCAAAGCGCTTAATGTCATTGAAACTGGGGGGAAAACTCATGTCAGAAATATTAAATAAGTCGGAATAATGTGGATATGAAGAAGTTCTGTTTGGATTGGTCTTTGCCGGAAACATATCAGCTACAATACACCAAAGAAAACAATGCCGGTCTTTATTTTGTATGTTTAGGCACGATTTAGAATTGACTATACGTTTAGGCAATGGTAAATAAGAACCTTATATTTAATTTATTTTAAGAAGATTATATTTTACGATGTTAATTTCTAAATGACTGATAGACTCAATTGTCCAGCCTGACTCGGACAGTTCAAATTCGGAACATTTACAAATAAGTTTATCACAAAATGATTTATATAGGAACAAAATATCTGTGTTTTGCAATACTACATTATACTTTGTGTTAAATGACTTTAAAGATTTTTCATAATTTTTTGGTAATATATACCAAACAAATAGTTCAAAATTAACTTTTACCGACTTATGTTTTTTCACCTGGTCTTTGATAAGGTAGCAAACCGTTTCAGAAATTTGCGTTAAAAATAATTCAAGTGAAATGTTAGCTATTCTAGGATTCACTCTATAACTGATAATCCGATTTCTAAAAGCCGTTGCTATTAAATAAACATTATCAAAACGTGTCTGTAATAAGCAATTCGATTTGTGTATATTAGTTTTTTTGTGTGTAGAATATTTCGGTACTGAAACGTTACAGACTTCACAGAAAAACATATTTAGATATTTATAATTACAAAAAAAACTATCTTAAAGTATCTAAATATTGCAGATTTCTGATATAGGAAATGGGTGTCAAGAAAACAGCAGCAATTTGAATTTGAATTTAAATACTTGGACTCGTTTATTATTCAAATATAAAAATACCCACAAGGAAGGTTATAGTAACTGCCTCCTAGCACAGTTTAGATAGAAGTGAGCATACGACTAAAGGCAACCGTTCGTTTTATAAGAAACGTTGAGTTTGACGTTACGTGACGTCAGTGACTGTGTTGCCAGTATAAAGAAAATCAAAGATTAATTTTTGCATAATAAAATCGACTAAATATCAACATTCCCCCTCAAAAATTAATCATCAATTATCCAATACAAATTAATTTTTATACAATCATAATCACCTATATAACCAGAATACTATAAACCTTCCAAGTGATTTCTGGGGAAACTACAATATTTATGGCCCAACATTTGTTGCAAGGACTAGGAAAACCCAGGAAAACCTAGCCAGACCATCTCATCAAAATGAATAATTATATCTAATTTTATAATTCATAAATGATTATCAATTACAACAATTTATAATTAATAGTTAGTTAGAATAGAACAATTCATTACATCAATTAATTTACAATAAGTAAATTACCACAAATAAATCAATACTTAAAAAGTATACACATACATAAGTAACATTTTTGCAAACTTATCTCTTACTGATCTGCTTTTTAAGCAGTTGAGCTTGTAGCGGCTTTGTTAGCACATCCGATATTTTCATTTATTATGTTACTTCATTGCAAGCCCATCTCATCTCTGAACTGCTAAAATACAACAGTTTGAGCTGCTTTGTTAACACATCCGCTATTTGTTTACCTGTGATTACATAAAATAATTTTATCATATTATTTTCAACTTGTTCCCTGGAGGAATGATACTTGATGTCAATATGTTTTGACATTTTATAACTAAAAAGGATTTTTTGCTGTAGGTACTAATACAACCATTATGGTCTTTTAAAATAGCAACTGGATTGACAATATTCATTTTAATACTAGTGACTAGAGACTGTAGCCATAATGATTATTTTACAGTTTTAAATAATGCCATGTATTCAGCCTCAGTTTGCAAACCCGCAACAGACATTTGCCTCTTTGTATTCAAAGTTATTGTACAGTTATTGAATAATTTAAATAAATTACCTGTGGTATTTTTTTATTATTGACATCATTACCACCCCAATCGGAATCTACTTATCCACATAATTTATGATTAACATCATCACATTTTATTTTGTGACTCAATTTTAATTCCATAGTGCCCTTCAAATACCTAAGCACTTTTTTTGAGACAAATAATTACTTCTCTTTGTTCCTTTTGTTTGTGTGTCTGCTCAAAATATCAATACTAGCACTTTAATCAGGGCGTGTACATAACATAACGTACATTAAACACCCAATATGGTTGCGGCAAGGTGTATTATATTCAATATTTGAATTTAGAACTTCGTAATTTGGTTTATTATTTATAGGTGTACCTATTGGGAGTACAGTCAGACATACCAAATTTTTACATTACAAAATGGATTTTTATAGAACTTTGATCTAAAGTTATTGTATCATTATTTCGAGTAATTTTAATTCCTAGGAACAATTATTTAGATCTACCATTTTCAATTTTGCTCTTTACTTAATATTTATTTATCAACTGATGAATTTACAAACCCTGTTTGTTAAGACACTGATGTGTTAATTCAAACCAACACCTAGCAGCTTGTTTTAATCTGTACAGAGCTTTATTCGTCTTTACTGATTACACCCTCTGGCACTTTCATGTTTTTTTTTTTAAATGCCATTTAAAGATACGGTTTTTAGATCCGTATGATGTATTCATAAATAACATTGATTTGCAAAACTAATTAATCATCTAAAAGTTTCAGTTTAATCTGATAAATACTTTTGACTATAAAAACTTTGGCAACAAGACATGCCTTATATCTTAATAATAATAATAATAAATAATATTCCACAACTATCACACAACGCCATCTAGTCCCAAGCTAAGCAGAGCTTGTGTTATGGGTACTAGACAACTGATAAACATACTTATATATTTCTAAAATTTACTAATTAATAATTTAATTAAACTAATATAATTAATTAAATAATAAAAAATAATTAATTAATTAATTTATTTAATTTAATTTAATAATTTTTATTTCTTAATGGATTGTCATCATCTCATGATTCTTATATTTAAAATACTTTATTTTATACATTTGGATAAATCTATGGTGCTCAATTTCTCGGATACAAACATTTAAAAAAAACCAAGAATTATGGTTTATTTTTTCATTAAGTTTTGTTAACATAAGTTTTGTGTCAACTGTTTTGTATTTTATTTCATATAGATAAATCTATTGTAATGTAAACCTGCCTATTGTTAATTTAGTTGAGTTTCTCTTTAAGAAAATAAATGTGCTTAAACCGAAATATCCACTTAAACCCGACTATATTTCTACAAATCGGTTTCGGTTCTAATGTCCAGGTATCATTAGTTAAAAAAAAATCTAATTCATCTTTAAGTGCACCTTCCCATAAACTCCTTTCATCCTTATTTTTAATTTCGTTAAATGAACTAGGTACTTTGCAACTAATTAAATCAACACAACTAAATATCCCCAATTTCACAATATGAAACAGGGGGATGACCCTTAGGTAAGCCTAACACTCCTTCCCATTATTGACAAGAATCGTCGATATTTGTATCACAAGAACTGCGACATCATGGTTTGTGATTAACATTTGGCTTTAGTCCGTTGGAATCATTATGGTCTTACTTATATTAAATTATCTGATTTTGATCCATCTGATTTTAAACCGTTCAACTTTGAACAATCAGTTTTGGAATTAATATCAGATTTATGGACTGTCACTGTCTTGATAATATTTTATTGACACTGATTTTTTTCTTGACAACACGTCATAACTATCATCAGTTTTGTCACGGAAATGTTCGATTTCATTCCCTTCATTACAAAAATTAACCTCATTACTATGACATCCGACCATTTCATATTTTATTTCATACTTTATAGCCATTTGGTATATATCCGACGAGAATGATTCCATGATTTTTCATCAAAAGTGTTACTTATTTTTATTATTCACTATGCGGTAGAATCAAAAACCTTCAACTACTTAATTGCAGGTTATTATTTATTTTTTCACTTCTCTCGCTCTAAAATTCGTCTTTATGTCGTGCGTAGGCGACATAAAGTCGCGTTTTATGCTCTAGAGCATAAAGTAAAATCTTCGTCGAAGACCAAGGTAATCGGCACAGGTAATCGGCCCAACAGCCACAGGAACAACTTCAACCTCTTTAATTTAATTCGTTTCGTTAGTATTCTAAGAACAAGGGATTACTGCTTTTCATTACGAATACAAGGAAACTTGATGGGAATAGGCTTCCCCCAATTACCTAAATCGCTTGATGGCAAAAGGCTTGCTCCTAATTACATCATTTGATGGAAATAGGCTTACTCTTAATTACATTGATTGATGGCAATAGACTTGCTCTCAATTACCTAAATCAGTGGATGACAATGGGCTTGCTCCTAATTACATCGGTCGATGGCAATAGGCTTGCTCCTAATAAGATATGTTGATGGCAATAGGCTTTTCCTAATTACATCGGTTGATGGCAATAGACTTGTCCCTAATTACATCAGTTGATGGCAATAGGCTTGGTCCCAATTACATCAGTTGATGGCAATAGGCTTGCTCCTAATTACATTGGTTGATGGCAATAGGCTTGCTCCTAATTACATTGGTTGATGGCAATAGGCTTGCTCAAAATGTTTTTATAACTGAGCAGTATGAGTAACGACATAAGTCAGGTGTTATGTCAAGTTTCCTACTGAGAAAAAAAAGTTAAGTGGTGGGAACCATAATTATTTTTACAATATTTACAAGTTGCTGTTGCATTTCCTCGCAATCGAAGTGAAAAGTAGAGTGTAAAACTCGTCCATAAAACCCATTTTACTCTCTACTTTATATCCATCCTCGCTCGCAAGCTCGCATCGGATGGATAAACGTCTCGCGCAAAATGGTGCGTTTTATGCACTTGGTGTACAATCTACTATTTCATCCCTTCAATTCGAAAAGTGTCGTTTTGTTCCTCTATAAGTGCGAGCAAAGTAGCTCTTTTCTCCATTAGACTTTTTAGCGGGCAGTAATGAGATTTGAATTTAGAACATGAATCGTTCATTGAAATCGAACACAAATTGTATTGTGTTGGCTGTACGGTGCAAGGAGACGCGGTAACTAAATTTAAAAAAAATAAAGCGCGCGATTTACTTCCCTGTTCTAATATTCGGTACGGACTTTATTGTACTTTGTGCAAAAAAATGAGCTCTACGTCGAGTTCTGAAAGTGATAGTGCATTAACTCCTGAAACAATAAAAATAGAAGCTAATAACGTCATACAAAACTTAATCCCTACGAAATCCCGGGAGAAATATTCGTATTGCATAGTTTGGTACACAATCTTATCGCAGACAAAGTTTTAGCTGTGTGAACGTTTTGTTTACGAAACATGAGTCATAATGTAAACACTCCAAAACGAGCGATAAGAAAGACGCCCGCGCGTTTGGTTTTGACCTTGACAGGGGAATATTACTATTAATACTGAGTAACCAATTTTCATCCTTGTCTCTTCCACTACACGTTGGGCAAGTGTGAGCTATATAGGCATAGTTTTCACACATTTTAACGGTTTTTAGAAAACGCGGGAACGAGCGCCCTTAATAAGAGCGCTTGACACACAGCGACTTTTTGACAGGGATCTTATTAAGATCTCTTGACATCCGGGTGGATGGAGTAGAAGGTTGTTTAGTAACGTGTTGTCTTAATAAGGACGTAAAACTGGACACATATTCGTAATTAATATGTCTGATGGATTTAAACGTGTCGTCACTCTATTTTTATTAAATAATAATATTGCAATAAAATATGAGGCGCCTTTTATTTTCTCATAGAGGGTGATGAAAAGTCGAGTGTATCACTTGGGTGCAAAATATATTTTGGGCTCGGGCGACGTACTTTGAATCCCTCGCTACGTTCAGGATTCTACTAAAGAATCCTTCACTACGTTCGGGATTCTACTCTAGAATCCCTCACTTCGCTCTGGATTCAAAAAAGCGCCCTCGCCGTAAAAATATTATTTTGCTCCCTTATGATACAATCTACTATTTTCTGCCACCATTCAAATGGTGTTTGATTTTGTTTTAAGGGGCAAGGTGTATTAAATATACTGCAGTTAAGACTACATCACCCCAAAAACACTTTTGTAATTTAGCACCGCTTATCATAGCGCGGGCTTTTTATTAATTCGTTTGGAAACGTCATTTTTCTGTGGTGTTCTTGGAATAGTAAAATGGTATGACATTCCTTTAGAAACACAGTAATCTTTCATTTCATTGGACAAAATATTCTCGACAATTTTCACAGTACAAAGTAACTAGTTTTAAATTAAATTTAGTCTCAGTTTTTGCCATAAAATCTGTAAAAGCAGTGAAACTGAACACGTGAGATTTCTTTGTCAATAAATACACAACACAATAATGAGTGAAATGATCGCCATATGAAACAAAATAATTTTTATTATCGACTGTAGAAGGAGTGATTGGCCCATACACAACAGATAAAGGTATTTTATTGTTTTTCACTTAAGAAGTGTGAAATATGGGTAATGATGAATAATGGGTAATCGTGCCAGTTTCCCATTTATGTAAGCTTCGCATAATTTATCATTGGGTGTTCCGTGTCACCACCTCAATTGAACTTATGTTTGTGAATCATACAGTTATTTTTCAGCTCTAAAACTTTTGTTTACTAATATGGCCTAATCGTTGATGCCATAAATAATGTAATTAGCACCATCACTGTTGCATGTTTGAGAAACAGGTTGATTAACTTTAACCACAAAATTCAAACAAATTAAATAATTAATTGCCATACCTCGCGTCAGTATTTTACCGTCCTTACAGATATTGGTTCCATGCTGGTCGAAGGTCAACCCGGGACGCTGCATCTTGGTTTACTGACAGCAGCTTGTATGAGAGTACCATGGATTGCTGACAACTTGTAATGTCATCAGTAGCTGTAAAAAAAATCACCGTGTTTAGCAACTAACATTTTAAACGGTTTAATAAAATTTCTAAAGTTAAAGGATAGGACTTCCCTGTTAATGATGTGGTCCGATGCCTTGGAATTTAGCAGGAAGGTTACTTGGTTTTCTTCTGCGCCACCTTCATAATTTCCCGACAAAAATGCGAAACCGGAAACCTCACTGGAACTTGAAGCACCCTGAGTTATTTCCACAGCTTTAACTCAGCGGAATCTGTCTGCAGGTTTTTGTTGATTGGATTGAAGCATCAAAATTGCATTTGTATTTGACGTGACTCCATAATGGTGACACTTCTTGAAAGATTTCTTCTTGGCCTTAAAACTTTTGTTGGTCATTAGTCTAAGGCTTTGTGTCCTTGTGTTTCTTTAGTTGAAGTTTTGAGTTTTAGGTTCGACGTGAAGAATCTTGCACTGAGATTGTCTTTTAGCAAAACCAAGGAAAGATTCTGCCAAATATTCGACGATTACACTATTTACATTCTTCACAATACACTTATTTTTTACCCAAGCCTTTGACCGTATTATGGGTTCATCGTCGATAACTTTGATGACATCGTCTCGGCTAACAACGCTCGAATACGGAATTTCCACACACTGTACCTCTCACCATCGAAAGGTTTAATATTTCACTTGGTCTTCAGATTGTCTATGATGTGTCACGTGTTTTTTTTTCACAAACACTCAATTATAAACACGTGTTTTTTACAAACACTCAATTATACATACGTGTTTTTACAAGCACTCAATTATACACACGTGTTTTTACAAGCACTCACTAAACACACATGTTTTTACAAGCACTCAACTATACACACGTATTTAACCAGCACACAGTAAGCGCAACAGTATATCAAAGCAGTCCTGGGCCCATAACCTATAGGAAATGGGTGTCAAGAAAACAGCAGTAATTTGAATTTAAATACTTGGACTCGTTTATTATTCAAATATAAAAATACCCACAAGGAAGGTTATAGTAACTGCCTCCTAGCACAGTTTAGATAGAAGTGAGCATACGACTAAAGGCAACCGTTCGTTTTATAAGAAACGTTGAGTTTGACGTTACGTGACGTTAGTGACTGTGTTGCCAGTATAAAGAAAATCAAAGATTAATTTTTGCATAATAAAATCGACTAAATATCAACATCTGATATTAATTTCCTGTAAATTTATTATTAAATTCGAATTTTAAAGTGGATGAAATGTAAACGAATTATGACCAATATGTTGAATATTATTATTATTATTAAAAAAGTATCGAGTATTATCAGTGTTGAATTTTCTCAGAATGGAGTATTCTTATTATCGAGTTTTCTTAGTATCGAGTTTTTCTTAGTATCGAGTATTCTTAGTATCGAGTTTTCTTAGTATCGAGTTTTCTTAGTATCGAGTATTCTTAGTATCGAGTTTTCTTAGTATCGAGTTTTCTTAGTATCGAGTTTTTCTTAGTATCGAGTTTTCTTAGTATCGAGTTTTCTTAGTATCGAGTTTTCTTAGTATCGAGTTTTTCTTAGTATCGAGTTTTCTTAGTATCGAGTATTTAAATTTTTAATATTAAATATAAAAAAATTCTCAAATATATGAAATTTTCATATATTTGAGCTTCCTGTAAGTAAATCACAAGTTAATATAATGAAAATAATATGTAATAAGTACCTACGAGTATATCATAATTTTATGGATTACATTTGATATTATGTACTTAATATTTTAATGCAAGTAAAAAAGAAGAGTATAAGAGTAAAATAGGTATCCCAATAATATTATTTTATTCTTTTTTTTTTTTTGGTGGGTGGAAAATCATCGAATGACCCCCCCCGCTCTTGGGCAGAACGAAGGGGAGTGTCAGACTTCTACTGACTAAAAACCGAACCCATGTTCCTCCTTTGCCCTTGCGCCGAGGCCACGTAATCTAGTACAAAAATCCGCGGCCCCGACGGGCGTCGGCCCTTGCGGGCCCCTCCTTGCTGACATCTCTTTGAGGCGCGCGTGGAACACGAACGCGCCGCCGACACGGTCTGTTGCCGTCATGACGACGGCCGGACGGCGAGCTAGCCCATTACTCACCGTCCACAGGCCCGCGTCTACGGTGGCCGGAAGCCATCACGTGGCCCCCGACGCCCGGAGCGCCTTCCGCGCCTTCCGCGGCGGCTGGGACGTTGAGAGGTTCTCTCCCTCTCTCGTTCCGCCACCTCCTTCGCTAGCATCACTGCTTCGCAGAAGGAGGCGACGGCGTCCCATTCCTCCTCGCCCCGGACCATGGCTTGCACCAGGGCCGGACGCGAGAGGTCGCCGCCGCCGATCGCCGCTACGAGAACACGGCGGGGCTCCGCCCAAGCAGGGCACACCTCCACAGTGTGCTCCACCGTGTCCTCCGGTCGATCCTCGCAATGGAAGCATCCGGGCGTTTCCTCCCGCCTGATTCGGTGCAGGTACCTCCCGAAACATCCGTGTCCGGTGAGGACCTGCGTCAGACGGAAGGTGAGGACGCCGTGGCTCCTCTCTAGCCACTCCTCAAAGAGGGGACTTACCGCCACTATCGTGGCGTGCCCTGCACGGGGTTGCGACAGTCGCTGTCTCCATGCCGCCATGAGATCGCACCGGAGGTCTGTCCGCCGCGCAGCAATGTGCCGCGGCAGCAGAGTGACCCCCCGGTGTAGCGCCTCTGCGCGCCACTCATGTAGGCGCGCGAGGACTATCGCCTCCAGATCCCACGGTGGCAATCCGGCAAGGAGATTCGCCGCCTCGCGGGAGATCGTGCGGTACCCGCGGACTAGCCTTACGGCCATGACCTTTTGGGGCGCGTTCAGGTAGTGGACGGCCCGCTTCTTCACGGCTCGCGCCCACACCGGGGCCCCGTAAAGGGCCATGGACCGCACGATCCCCGCATACAGCCTACGGCAGGAGGCGTTTGGCCCCCCCAGATTGGGCAAGAGCCACCTAAAGGCAGCCGCGGCCCGCTCCAGTCTGGGAGCCAAACGTGGGAAGTGCTCCACGAAGTTCCACCGGCTGTCGAGGACGAGTCCGAGGTACTTTATAGTACACTCGACGCCGATGGGAACCCCTCTCACCGTTAGCTGGGATCCCGACGGTGGCACATTCCCACGCCCATGGAAGCACATAGCCTCTGACTTGTGAAGCGCCACCTCGAGACCCAGCTGCCGGATCCTCTCCACGACTATCTCAACCCCGCGTGTCATATTTTCGGCCGCCGCCTCGTGCGACTCCCCCCGTGCCAGCACCAGCGTATCGTCCGCGTAGCAGACGACGCTGACGCCGTCAGGGAGGTCGGCACGCAGCACCCAGTCGTAACCGATGTTCCACAGGGGCGGCCCGAGAACCGAACCCTGTGGAACACCGCACGACATCTCTCGCCGGTTCCATTCTCCGTTTTGACCAGGGTAGGCTGCACACCCTCAAATTCTGCTTTCGCTGCAGATACAAGATTATTAGTGGCCCGCCAAGTCGCTGAATCGGAGTATACAAAGGCCCTATACGTGAGGAGCGCTTGCTTCCATCGATCCTTTCCAAATTTTGCAGCGTCCCTATGGTTATAAATGCGAAGCTCGTTATAATAATCACCGCTCCGTGTTAAGTCCTGTTGGTAGGAGTTTCCAGAAGCTGTTCTTCTGGACAGGGACGATCGCAGTGCAGTTGCCCTCACCGGTTCAAGATCTCCCTCTTCCTCCTGTAAACATTGTTACATAATAATATTAGATAAACATACTATTGGAAATGGGTGTCAAGAAAACAGCAGCAATTTGAATTTGAATATAAATACTTTGACCCGTTTATTATTCAAATATAAAAATACCCACAAGGAAGGTTATAGTAACTGCCTCCTAGCACAGTTTAGATAGAAGTGAGAGTTCGACTAAAGGCAACCGTCCTTTTTTTAAGAAACGTCGAGTTTGACGTTACGTGACGTTAGTGACTGTGTTGCCAGTATAAAGAAAATCAAAGATTAATTTTTGCATAATAAAATCGACTGAATATCAACATTCCCCCTCAAAAATTAATCATCAATTATCCAAATACAAATTAATTTTTATACAATCATAATCACCTATATAACCAGAATACTATAAACCTTCCAAGTGATTTCTGGGGAAACTACAATATTTATGGCCCAACATTTGTTGCAAGGACTAGGAAAACCCAGGAAAACCTAGCCAGACCATCTCATCAAAATGAATAATTATATCTAATTTTATAATTCATAAATGATTATCAATTACAACAATTTATAATTAATAGTTAGTTATAATAGAACAATTCATTACATCAATTAATTTACAATAAGTTTATTATTAAGCCTTTATTGCTGAATAACTAAACTGCAATATAATAATATAACATAAAAAACTTAAATCTAACACATCGGGTTTTCTGGTTTAGTGATCAGCGTGTCCTGTGACACATAGGCCTCTTCCAGCTTCTTCCACTCATTTCTGTCTCTAGCTTTCCTAGACCAGGTAGCGCCTCCAATTTTCCTTATATCATCTATCCATCTCTTTGCCTGTCTTCCCTTATTCCTTTTGCCATCGCGTGGTTGCCACTCTGTTATTGTTTTGGTCCATTTTGTCTTGCTATCTCTCGTCATGTGTCCGGTCCATCTCCATTTCAACTGTCTTACTTTCTTTATTATATCTTCTACTTTGGTTCTGGATCGTATCTCAGCTGCTCTTAACCGATCTTTCTTAGTGACACCTATCATGCTCCTCTCCATTCCCCGCTGACATGATCTCAGTTTCAAAAGATGCTTTTGATTTAATGCCCACGTTTGGCTCCCATAAGTCAGGCAAGGTAAGACGCACAAGTTGAGGACTTTCCTCTTAGCTGCCATGGAAAAGTATTTGCTTTTAAATATCTCCTTGAGTGACCAATATCTTTTCATCCCTTCAATTCGAAAAGTGTCGTTTTGTTCCTCTTTAAGTGCGAGCAAAGTAGCTCTTTTCTCCATTAGACTTTTTAGCGGGCAGTAATGAGATTTGAATTTAGAACATGATCGTTCATTGAAATCGAACGCAAATTGTATTTTACTGGCTGTAAGTGTTGGCTGTACGGTGCGAGGAGACGCGGTAACTAAATAAAAAAAAAAAACAAAAGCGTGCGATTTACTTCCCTGTTCTAATAATCGGTACGGACTTTATTGTATTTTGTGCAAAAAAATGAGTTCTACGTCGAGTTCTGAAAGTGATAGTGCATTAACTCCTGAAACAATAAAAATAGAAGCTACTACCGTCATACAAAACTTAATCCCTACGAAATCCCGGGAGAAATATTTAAAGGCATACGACAATTTCTTAATATGGTTTATAAGGTTGTTTAGTAACGTGTTGTCTTAATAAGGACGTAAAACTGGACACATATTCGTAATTAATATGTCTGATGGATTTAAACGTGTCGTCACTCTATTTTTATTAAATAATAATATTACAATAAAATATGAGGCGCCTTTTATTTTCTCATAGAGGGTGATGAAAAGTCGAGTGTATCACTCGGGTGCAATAGTAGATTGTATCACAAGGGAGCAAAATAATATTTTTACGGCGAGGGCGCTTTTTTGAATCCAGAGCGAAGTGAGGGATTCTAGAGTAGAATCCCGAACGTAGTGAGGGATTCTTTAGTAGAATCCTGAACGTAGCGAGGGATTCAAAGTACGTCGCCCGAGCCCAAAATATATTTTGCACACGAGTGATACACTCGACTTTTCATCTCCTTCTATGAGAAAATAAATAAGAGACACTTTTAAGTAATTAATGAATAAGTTTAATTTTTTTTAAAAGACGAATATTTATAAAGGTCAATAATTACAAATTTATATTTATATTTGATACACTGGCGCAATTTTGAAAATTTATTGTCACTGTTTTATTTGGGATTGATATAGTTGTAGATTTATTTATATTTTGAGTGTTTGTAATCTCAGTATCTGGCTGGTGCTCAGGAAAAGGCACTGATTCCTTTGATGTAGAAGGGCGTGGTGACAATGGTATGGGCGAATTATCTGCAGCTCTTAATTTAATATTTTCTACAATGCGGGTGCTGATTTTTTCCTTATTTTCGATGGAATCTTCGATGTAACCCTCTGCTACAGAACTGGATTTCCACCCTCCGTGACGCTTCAAAACAGTAAGGTCCGCTCCAGAATCTGCCAAAAGTGTAGCGGAAGTACGGCGAAAACAATGTCCTGTGTACAGCTTGCTATCAGGCAACTTCAAATATGCAGCGATTTCTAGGGGCATTGAAGATATTTTATTTTTTCCTATGACCTGATTAAAGCACTTTCCATTTTGATACCTAATGAAGAATCTATTTGATTTTATATTAGAAGGACGCAGGCTCTGGTATTTTTCCACAATTCGTTTGTACTCTCCACGAATGATGAACGATCGATCAATTTTTGTTTTTGTGTCAGTTAATTTTACTAAAAGTAACTGATCTGAGTGATTTTCGATATCATCAACCGTTATTTTTAGTAGTTCGTCACCACGACAAGCTCCATGTACCCCGAATATTAAAGCCACCTGTAACAAAACAGAATGGGAATCAGACGAGTAGTAGTTTATAATGAAAATAAGAAAAGAAATAACTAAAATATACTTACTTTTATGGCGAGAAACTCCTTATCAGGTGCGTCATTCAAGAAAGTTTCAACATTTTGTCCGGAAAATACTTTCGATTTTTTTGGTTTGTGTCCTTCAGACAGTCTCTTCAGATAAGCTACTAATTTTGAGTAGCTGTCAATTTTAATATCTTTATTGATATTAACTGTAGATTTAAGCATTGAGTATAAACTCCAAAGAGTAGAAGGTTGTTTTGTTTTGGCTAATTCTTGAAAATAGGCCAAAAATACACTTTCTGAAAATGTCTTCGCTCCTTTTCTATTTTTCCATATTAAGAAATTGTCGTATGCCTTTAAATATTTCTCCCGGGATTTCGTAGGGATTAAGTTTTGTATGACGTTATTAGCTTCTATTTTTATTAATTCAGGAGTTAATGCACTATCACTTTCAGAACTCGACGTAGAACTCATCTTTTTTGCACAAAATACAATAAAGTCCGTACCGATTATTAGAACAGGGAAGTAAATCGTGCGCTTTTGTTTTTTTTTTTAATTTAGTTACCGCGCCTCCTCGCACCGTACAGCCAACACTTACAGCCAGTATAATACAATTTGTGTTCGATTTCAATGAACGATTCATGTTCTAAATTCAAATCTCATTACTGCCCGCTAAAAAGTCTAATGGAGAAAAGAGCTACTTTGCTCGCACTTATAGAGGAACAAAACGACACTTTTCGAATTGAAGGGATGAAAAATATATTTTGGGCTCGGGCGACGTACTTTGAATCCCTCGCTACGTTCAGGATTCTACTAAAGAATCCCTCACCACGTTCGGGATTCTACTCTAGAATCCCTCACTTCGCTCTGGATTCAAAAAAGCGCCCTCGCCGTAAAAATATTATTTTGCTCCCTTATGATACAATCTACTATTTCCATGCACTAGCAACTCTTCTTTCGATTTCCATGTCCGTTTGGTCTCTGAATGAAATTAATTGTCCCAGGTATGTATAACTTTTCACGTAATCAAAGCTTTCGCCATCTACTGTTATGGGTATTTCTTCCCTGTTTGTCATTGCGTTGGTTTTAGACTTATTAATGGTGAGACCAACTATTCTGCTTTCTTCTGTTAATTGCTGCAGCATATGTTGCAGTGTACTAGCGTTGTCCGTAATTAATACTAAATCATCTGCGAATCTCAAATGGTTGAGTTGTTCCCCATTAATATTAATGCCTACTTTTTCCCACTCAATGTTCCTAAATACATTTTCTAGGATTGCAGAAAAAAGTTTTGGGGACAACGGGTCTCCTTGTCTTACACCTTTTGCTATAGGGAACTCTTCGCCGGTTGTTTCTAATTGTATTTGTGCTGTGCTCTTTTGGTATATACATATTTTTGATTAAACGTATGTATTTCTTGGGAATTCCTTGTTGTATTAAAGCTTTCCAGAGTGAGTCGTGCTTGATGGAATCGAACGCCTTACTGTAATCCACAAATGCAATATACAGTGTTTTATTGTACTCCTTAGATTTCTCTATTAACTGTTTCAATACATGTATATGATCGATGGTTGAGAATCCCGCTCGGAAGCCAGCTTGTTCGATTGGCTGTTGTTCGTCCATAATCCCTGTCAGTCTATTTAAGATCAATTTTGAAAATACTTTATAAATATTTGACAACAAACTAATTGGTCTATAATTTTCAATGTTATCCCGATCGCCTTTCTTGTGTAGAAGTATAATTGTGCTCTTTGTCCACTGCGATGGTATATATTCATTTTTTAAGATGGTATTATATATTTCCGTGAGTTTTCTTAGGTTTCCAGGTGTAATGATTGAAGTTTTTATCATCTCGTTCGTTATATGATCTCGCCCTGGTGATTTGTCGCTCTTTAGACTGTGAACAGCTTTTTCTACTTCTGATTGTAGAAACACTGGGATATCCTCAGTTTTATCGTCTTCTAGAACTGTTGTTGAAATCTGAGCATTAGGGTCTGCTGCGTAGAGTGACCTGTAAAAGTCTGTTGCAATTTGGATTATAGTTCTTCTTGTAGTTTCCTTCTTTCCTGCTTTACTTTTAATGTTTGGTATCCATTGTTTAAAATCGACCAGTTCTTTTAAGGCTTTTTTAACTCCACCTGTCTTTTTTATGTGAGTGTTGAGTATGTCAAATCTTCTTTTTGCTCTGTCCTTCTTAATACTTTTACTTATTCTTTTACTTACTTCGGAAATAGCTCTTAAATTATGTTTGTCTTTTTTATTTTTTAAAAGCTGTCTTCTTTCTTCTATTAGGGTTTTGGTTTCATTTTCCGTATAACATGCCTTAGGTTTGGCCGATTGAGCATAAAGTGGTCCGTATATTTCGTTTATTCCTTTCTCGTATTTTTCGTCTGTTTCGTTTTTTACATCATTTGGGTGCTTAATATTCTTCTTTATTGCGTTAAATTTGTTTCTGGGTTTTTTCGGCTCTGTACTATTCAATATTGCTCTGACCATTCTATGGTTTTATGGGTTTATGAATAGCTTTTTCAATAAAAACACAAAGAAAAAGTGGACATGGCTATCACCAGATGGATCATATAGAAATGAAATAGATTATATAGCAACTAACAATAGGAAAGCTTTCTATGATGTAAGTGTTATCAAACAACTGAATTTTAATTTACAATAAGTAAATTACTACAAATAAATCAATACTTAAAAAGTATACATATACATAAGTAACATTTTTGCAAACTTATCTCTTACTGATCTGCTTTTTAAGCAGTTGAGCTTGTAGCGGCTTTGTTAGCACATCCGCTATTTGTTTACATTTATTATGTTACTTCATTGCAAGCCCATCTCATCTCTGAACTGCTAAAATACAACAGTTTGAGCTGCTTTGTTAACACATCCGCTATTTGTTTACCTGTGATTACATAAAATAATATTATCATATTATTTTCAATTTGTTCCCTGGAGGAATGATACTTGATGTCAATATGTTTTGACATTTTATAACTAAAAATATTTTATTTTTTTTTGCTGTAGGTACTAATACAACCATTATGGTCTTTTAAAATAGCAACTGGATTGACAATATTCATTTTAATACTAGTGACTAGAGACTGTAGCCATAATGATTATTTTACAGTTTTAAATAATGCCATGTATTCAGCCTCAGTTTGCAAACCCGCAACAGACATTTGCCTGTTTGTATTCAAAGTTATTGTACAGTTATTGAATAATTTAAATAAATTACCTGTGGTATTTTTTTATTATTGACATCATTACCACCCCAATCGGAATCTACTTATCCACATAATTTATGATTAACATCATCACATTTTATTTTGTGACTCAATTTTAATTCCATAGTGCCCTTCAAATACCTAAGCACTTTTTTTGAGACAAATAATTACTTCTCTTTGTTCCTTTTATTTGTGTGTCTGCTCAAAATATCAATACTAGCACTTAAATCAGGGCGTGTACATAACATAACGTACATTAAACACCCAATAAGGTTGCGGCAAGGTGTATTATATTCAATATTTGCATTTAGAACTTCGTAATTTGGTTTATTATTTATAGGTGTACCTATTGGGAGTACAGTCAGACATACCAAATTTTTACATTACAAAATAGATTTTTATAGAACTTTGATCTAAAGTGATTGTATCATTACTTCGAGTAATTTTAATTCCTAGGAACAATTATTTAGATCTACCATTTTCAATTTTGCTCTTTACTTAATATTTATTTAACAACTGATGAATTTACAAACCCTGTTTGTTAAGACACTGATGTGTTAATTCGAACCAACACCTAGCAGCTTGTTTTAATCTGTACAGAGCTTTATTCGTCTTTACTGATTACACCCTCTGGCACTTTCATGTTTTTTTTTTTTTTTAATGCCATTTAAAGATACGGTTTTTAGATCCGTATGATGTATTCATAAATAACATTGATTTGCAAAACTAATTAAGCATCTAAAAGTTTCAGTTTAATCTGATAAATACTTTTGACTATAAAAACTTTGGCAACAAGACATGCCTTATATCTTAATGGATTGTCATCATCTCATGATTCTTATATTTAAAATACTTTATTTTATACATTTGGATAAATCTATGGTGCTCAGTTTCTCGGATACAAACATTAAAAAAAAACCAAGAAGTATGGTTTATTTTTTCATTAAGTTTTGTTAACATAAGTTTTGTTAACATAAGTTTTGTGTCAACTGTTTTGTATTTTATTTCATATAGATAAATCTGTTGTAATGTAAACCTGCCTATTGTTAATTTAGTTAAGTTTCTCTTTAAGAAAATAAATTTGCTTACACCGAAATATCCACTTAAACCCGACTATATTTCTATAAATCGGTTTCGGTTCTAATGTCCAGGTATCATTAGTTAAAAAAAAATCTAATTCATCTTTAAGTGCACCTTCCCATAAACTCCTTTCATCCTTATTTTTAATTTCGTTAAATGAACTAGGTACTTTGCAACTAATTGAATCAACACAATAAAAATATCCCCGATTTCACAATATGAAACAGGGGGATGGCCCTTATGTAAGCCTAACACTCCTTCCCATTATTGACAAGAATCGTCGATATTAATTGTATCCAGTGATTTGTATCACAAGAACTGCGACATCATGGTTTGTCATTAACATTTGGCTTTAGTACCTTGGGGTCATTATGGTCTTATTTATATTATATTATCTGATTTTGATCCATCTGATTTTAAACCGTTCAACTTTGAACAATCAGTTTTGGAATTAATATCAGATTTATGGACTGTCACTGTCTTGAGGATATTTTATTGACACTGATTTTTTTCTTGACAACACGTCATAACTATCATCAGTTTTGTCACGGAAATGTTCGATTTCATTCCCTTCATTACAAAAATTAACCTCATTACTATGACATCCTGACCATTTCATATTTAATTTCATACTTTATAGCCATTTGGTATATATCCAACGAGAATACCTTTCCATGACTTTTCATCGAAAGTGTTACTTCTTTTTATTTTTGCACTATGCGGTAGAATCAAAACCTTCAACTACCTACTTAATTGCAGGTTATTTTTTTTTTCTGCCACCATTCAATTGGTGTTTGATTTTGTTTTAATGGGCAAGGTTTATTAAATATACTGCAGTTAAGACTACATCACCCCAAAAACACTTTTGTAATTTAGCACCGCTTATCATAGCGCGGGCTTTTTACTAATTCGTTTGGAAACGTAATTTTTCTGTGGTGTTCTTGGAATAGTAAAATGGTATGACATTCCTTTAGAAACACAGTAATCTTTCATTTCATTAGACAAAATATTCTCGACAATTTTCACAGTACAAAGTAACTAGTTTTAAATTAAATTTAGTCCCAGTTTTTGCCATAAAATCTGTAAAAGCAGTGAAACTGAACACGTGAGATTTCTATGTCAATAAATACACAACACAATAATGAGTGAATTGATCGTTAAATGAAACAAAATAATTTCTATTATCGACTAAGGAGTGATTGGCCCCTAAAGAACAAATAAAGGTATTTTATTGTTTTTCACTTCAGAAGTGTGAAATATGGGTAATGATGAATAATGGGTAATCGTGCCTGTTTATGCAAGCTTCGCATAGTTTATCATTGGGTGTTCCGTGTAACCACCTCAATTGAACTTATGTTTATGAATCATACAGTTATTTTTCAGCTCTAAAACTTTTGTTTACTAATATGGCCTAACCGTTGATTCCATAAATAATGTAATTAGCACCATCACTGTTGCATGTTTGAGAAACAGGTTAAATAACTTTAACCACAAAATTCACATATAATTAATTGCCATACCTCGCGTCAGTATTTTACCGTCCTTACAGATATTGGTTCCATGCTGGTCGAAGGTCAATCCGGGACGCTGCATCTTGGATAATGACAGCACTCTCATACAAATGAGAGTACTATGGATTGCTGACAACTTGTAATGTCCTCAGTAGCTGTAAAAAAATCACAGTGTTTAGCAACTAACATTTTATACGGTTTAATAAAATTTCTAACGTTAAAGGATAGGACTTCCCTGTTGATGTGAATGATGTGGTCCAATGCCTTGGAATTTAGCAGAAAGGTTACTTGGTTTTCTTCTGCGCCACCTTCATAATTTCCGGACAAAAATGCGAAGCCGGAAACCTCACTGGAACTTGAAGCACCCTGAGATATATCCACTGCTTGAACTCTGCGGAATCTGTCTGCAGGTTTTTTCTTGATTGGATTGAAGCATCAAAATTGCATTTGTATTTGATGCGACTCCATAATGGTGACACTTCTTGAAGGATTTCTTCTTGGCCTTAAAACTTTTGTTGGTTATTAGTTTAAGGCTTTGTGTCCTTGTGTTTATTTAGTTCAAGTTTTGAGTTTTAGGTTCGACATGAAGAATCTTGCACTGAGATCGTCTTTTAGCAAAACCAAGGAAAGATTCTGCCAAATACTCGACGATTACACTGTTTACTTTTTTCGCAATCCGCTTATTTTTCATCCAAGCCTTTGACCGTATTATGGGTTCATCGTCGATAACTTTGATGACATCGTCTTGGCTAACAACGCTCGAATACGGAATTTCCACACACTGTACAGTCGCCCACACAAGTGCATGGATACCTTAAGGCCTATTTTTCTGTGAAGGTAGAAATCAAATTTTCGAAAACAATTAATAGATGGCGTTTGGTTTCTGCACAACTGTGATAATAAACTCTTCAATCCCCAGTGTCAGTTGTAGGTGGCATAAGTTTTATTTCTGTTTCTACCTCACAGCAATTTAATTTGTAATTCCTACTTAAATAATAATAAGAAATTAAACCTTTAACGTTTTTACTTTCCGCAATGACAATATCCGGATTACCCGGTGTCACCTGTAGGTGAAATAAAAAGGAGGTAGATTTTTATAACTTAGTCCTAACTAAATGTAATCTATTCTGTTGAGATATAGAAAAAAATGGACTTTGACTTGGGAATAGGTTAAAGAAGTTAGGAAACACGTCGTATTAGGTTGGATTAAGTGAGAAGTTAAATGATAAAAAAACACAAAGGAAACCATAAGGAATGTTTTCATTAAGCTAATAAGTGCGCATAGCATTCAAAAATATAATATTCGAGTTAGTAGTCAGTTAGCAACAGGGATGAACGGAGACAAACAAAAAGACACTATCACACAAATTTCAGAGGTTTATTTCTTACAGTTTATTATTCAAAAACAGACATGTAATATCGTTCAACATTATTATATTATATAAAACTTCTTATTGAGGCCATAGCTTAAGTATTCGTTTCCAAAATCGGAAAGAGGATTGAAGCTTTTCTAACCTCAACAAAGACAAACAGGAGACCGGATTATTTTATCACAAAAGTGAAAAGTTAAATGAATTAAATAGGTAGGATAACAGGTATACAATTGCACAAAAACATACGAAAAGGTTCTTACGTAATGTAAAAAAAAAATGCTGTGTTTGACTTTTTTTAGTTATTAAAAATACGTAAGTCATGTAATAGGTTATAATAACCCGGTCTCCAGTTAATATAAATAATAAGTACTAAAGTTAAGTAATATTATTTTTAAGTATTATGAAATATAAATCCTGGATCGGCAACACTTATCTATCCCCACACGTTCACTGTAATATGACCAGCATATTGGACACTACATAACCACTTGTTTATCACGTATTATTTCGGCACCACAAACATAAGCGTCCGTGTTCACTGGACTTAAAAGTTTTTTCATCTGCAAAGATGAAAAAACATTACTCAAATCAAAGTTAACATGATCCAAAGCGAACTGTAATCTTGCCCTTTTAAGGTTTTCTGTGGGCCAGGGTTTCACAACATGCCTCCTATAATGCAGCTCTTCACTTTTAAGAGCACGACGGGCATTGTCAACACTTGAGTCATTTATAGCAGCATAGTCGGTCATCGGCAGGAATCCATTTTCTTCACACTCTCATAACACGATTTGACGCTGTAATGTGTTTATGAGCCGTGGTCTACTAGTTCTTCGATGGTGTTGCAAAGAACCCTCGTTTTCAAATCGTCGTACCAATAGAACAACTGTTTTTCTCTGCAACAATATAACAGAAATATATAATACGCAATAATGATTATTTATTAAGTAGTATAGTCGTTACTAAAACATTTTTTTTTCTTATAAAAAATTTGAAATCAAAACTACTTACGTTAACAATAAGATAAGTCGACAAGTTTCGAGTGTCGATAAGTTTTTGCCTTGATTTTGCAAATCAGTTATTTGAGCTCTTGTAACGAAAACTATATTACAACGCGTACTCATTTTGATGAAATAACTTAATTCACCCAAATTAAAATATAACTGAGCTAAACACACTCGAATGAGGTAATCGAAACAAACTTAGCGAACAATCAATTGAGCTTAGTCCTAACTCATAAATCTTCAATCTAATTATTTCTACTACCTACTAATTTATTTATGAATTCATATTCGACCTACCCTCAAGTTTGAAAACTAAGACATAGATAATTAAAATCAGATTGTTATAAAATGATAATAATATTCAATTTAAACAAACATAGTAGGTAGTTAGGAATAAATTTATATAATAGAAATAATTCATTATAAATTATTTGAATGTTTAAACAGAAAAAAGATACTACATAAACATTTTATACAGCGTGAGCGCCCTCTAGTTAGTGTAGCATCAACAATATAATCAATGTTGCTAATCGAGTACTTATTTACGCCAGGTGGCGTCATTTCTTGCTTCACACGGTATTTTTTCTAAACTGCCCATGCATTATTGCAGGTGATGGTACCTCTCACCATCGAAAGGTTTAAAATTTCACTTGGTCTTCAGATTGTCTATGATGTGTCACGTGTTTTTTACAGACACTCAATTATAAACACGTGTTTTTACAAACACTTAATTATACACACGTGTTTTTTACAAGCACTCACTAAACACACGTATTAAACCAGCACACAGTAAGCGCAACAGTATATCAAAGCAGTCCTGGGCCCATAACCTATTGGAAATGGGTGTCAAGAAAACAGCAGCAATTTGAATTTGAATATAAATACTTTGACTCGTTTATTATTTAAATATAAAAATACCCACAAGGAAGGTTATAGTAACTGCCTCCTAGCACAGTTTAGATAGAAGTGAGAGTTCGACTAAAGGCAACCGTCCTTTTTATAAGAATCGTCGAGTTTGACGTTACGTGACGTTAGTGACTGTGTTGCCAGTATAAAGAAAATCAAAGATTAATTTTTGCATAATAAAATCGACTGAATATCAACACGTACTTGAGAGGAGGCGAGGAGTGCAGTGGTGGTCCCGTGGTAATGGCGGCGTCTTACAAGTTGTAGGTCATGGGGTTCGAACCCAGGCGCCTGCGCTTTACTTTGTCTAAATTATTTCATTAAATAACATTAGATACATAAACATATTTGAGAGGAGGAGAGGAGAGCAGTGGTGACTCCATGCGGTAATTATCGCGACCTGTTTCGAACCCAGGTTGGCGCTTTACTTTGTGTAAATTATTTCGTTGCCACTGCTTTTAAAACGGTGAAGGAAACCGACATGTCCTAGGACCAAACCCGTGTGTGTGTGTGTGTGTGTGTGTGTAGGTGTGTGTGCGTGTGTGTGTACTCACCGAGGAATCAGTCACGCGATTGCGCTTCAATTTTTTAGGCTCCTTTGGCGAAGTATCTGTTTCGGAATCCGAGTCACTAGCAAATAACTCTTTTACAGATGGAACAGCTACTTTCTTCGATTTGCCTTTAGCCACTTTGATTTTTGGCTTTGAAGATTTTTTCTTTGATTTAAACGATGTAGAGGGTTCGCTGGGATGCGACTCTACATTGGATTCAAATGGATTCACAAATGTCGACCTAAACTAAAAAGAAATAGCGGGTAAGAAATAATAAAATGAGCGATTCCTAAAAGGATAGACAAAGAAATAGAAGAACCTCTATAACAATTTTCTCTTACTAGAAATCGATCCTTGAATTATTATCGATGCTTATAAAATTTAATCAATGTTTCATGTTGTACATTATTAGTAGCATAGCAAGTTAAATAGCTCAATAACACGTTTTAATTAGATCTGGAATTGATCCCAAAACTTTGCTTTCTACAGTTACGATGATGTTGACTGGGCTATAGAAAACGTAAATTGAATAAGTCGTTATTTGGGTTTAGAACGACGTCGACGACGAGTCGATGTTAATACTTCATATTGTGCAATAGTAGTAACGATTATTAAACCACTGCACGAGGAGAAGCAAGTAAAATAACTCAATAATGCATTTTAATTACATCTGGGGAATCGAAGCCAAAACTTTGTATTCGACAGTTACACTGATGTCGACGGATGGGCTACAGGGAACTTAAGAAAGAAAACAATTAACACATTAAATTATATTAACTTGGGGTCGAACCGAAGATTTTACGTCCTTGAGTTATTAGTAGGTAATTAAACCCGTAAATAAACAATACTTAAAATTGGGAATCGAACTCTAGACTTAACTTTCGATTACTGCAATTTACCATCAATACATTGCAAGGGTAGTAAGTTGTAAAAAAAAAAATGTTATACTTACATACTTGTTGCGGGAGATATTTGCACACTAAATGATGTCTATGATGTGTTGCAAAACACCTCAAGCACCTTGACCGAGATTATAAAGTCGCGATTAGAGTATTACTTTTTATATTGATTTTAATTTTCAAGAAATTAAGCTCTATAGCCATCTAGTGTAGGGCTTAGTTTTAATTATCGTATGTTAAAACTAGCTTTTGCCCACGGCTTCGCCCGCGTGGATGTCGGTTTAACTACAAAAATGACGATTTTCCATACAAACTTTCATCCCCTATTTAAATCCCTTAGGGGTTGAATTTCGAAAAATCCTTTCTTATTCCTTGTCTACATTATAAAGGGAACCTCTGTGCAAAATTTCAGCTTTCTAGGTCCAGAGGTTTAGGCAGGGCGTTGATGAGTCAGTCAGTCAGTCAGTCAGGACTTCTCTTTTTATTTATATAGATTAGACACTTCAATGTAAACATAGTCTTACCAGACCAATTTGGGAGCAATACTATCTCGACGACGCTCTGTCGCTGATATTCGAGACGAAATTTTTATAAGGTAATGATAAGTACTCGCAAGTAACACTAAATGCTTGAAGCAGCTTAATTTAAAATGGTTTATAGTACTAACTTTATTAATTGCCATTATAAATTGACTTTAATATTACGACAACGATATTAATAAAAATTTAGAAACATCCACATTTTGGAAATTTGAAAAGTAATCGTAAAGAGAGAAAATAATAAATCTGGATAAATAAGGTGATTATTTTTCTATTTTTAATACAAATTAGCATTATTATGGCTGTTTTAATAGATACCAAAAATAGTTTTCATACTTGTAACCAAATCACATTAGAACACTAATGAAAACAAATAAAATAACAGGAGAGCATAAAAGCTCCTCCTTTTAGAAAAAATAAAGGCTGTGTTAGATATAGCTATCCTGCTCATTTTTAATATTAATGGAAAGAGATGGCAAGAGCGTTGGGAAATTAAACATTCAGAATTTAGTGTAATTACAAAAAGTATAAGCTCCGCCATCTATGACACATCGGATGAACTAAAAACATGAAATCCTACATCGCGCAAGCAAAGTTTTCCGCGTCTTAAGACTGTAAAAGAACCGTCTGGTCGTCATAAAAAATATGTTTATATCAATACGCCCCACATGCTAACATGAGCGGATCATGGTTGATACAGATCCCATGGTCAGATAGGCTAATATGATTTATGATTAACTATTAGATTTCAATTTATCATTTTTTTTTCCCACTACTGGCACATAGGTTTCTCTCACAGAGAACAGTGGTGATGAAATAATTCACACAAAGTAAAGCGCTAGCCTGGGTACGAACCCACGACCTGCAACTTGTAAGTCGCAACCGTTACCACTAGACCACCAGTGCTCCCGCTCTAACTCTCAAATATGTTTATCTAATGTTATTTTACGAAGCGTCTTGCCACTACACTGTCTTCTTCACGATCGTCGTTTCGTTGTTTCGTAAGCAATATGAACTTTAAGCTTGTAAAAATTAGATCTATTTTAGAACAACTGGAACTATTGAAGTGCAAAACAAAAGGTCTTATCTATAATTTTTTGTTGCACTGGAATTAGAAAATTGCTGTGTTACATTATGTTTGTAGTCCCAAAAAACTTAATAAATTAAATATTAAGTTTAGTAACCATCGGACAAAGTGGTCCAATATTTTGCCACATCTATAGAGACACATTTGGTGCATTGGCTAAGAGTGCTACATCACAATGTAAATAGTAGGTTTAATAGATGCCTTAACGAATGCGTCAAAAGTGTTTTTGCGGGTTCGATTCCCGCACAGAACAAAAATGAATATTTGTCCTTTTGATTTTTATGATTTTTTACATTATTTTATATTATAATCAACAACTCTATCTCAATAATACCTGTTAAGTACTAGATCTTGGGTTCAATCCTTTTTCTGGATTTCTATCCGTATACAAGGCACCGATGACATTAACTTGCATGGTTGCTAATATATTGCACGCTGTAGCGCTCAATACATAGAGCGATGCAAAGCGTACTCGTATCTAAGCACCGATGGCATTAACTTGTGCGATTGCTAATATATGTATTGAGCGCTGTAGTGCGCTCCACACATGGAAAGAGACAAACGGATGATGTCATTACACGTTTCCGCTGACCGCTGATGCATGATTATAATTTCTTCAATGTTATTATGTTTTCATTTGATGGCTGTGAAAAAGTTATAAACTTAACTAAAGCAAATAAAGATTTTCTTATAACCCAGTATGAAATGAATATGCTACAGATTACTGAACAGCTTTAGAGAAAACGATGAAATCAGAATTCCCGCACACCAGCAAGACGTTGTGTAGATTGATGTCTGGTTTGAGACAAAATTTTATTATTATTAGAGCGTTCTGCTTAACGCGCTCACGAGCGCATGCGAGAGCAAGTGATGAAAAAATCACCAGGCGCTTGAATCAATGCAAAAATCCTACATAATTATTTAAGCATTTTGAGCGCTCTGCATCGCAGCATCAACAGTGAATTTTATTCACTTTCAATACAATAGTAGTTGAATGAAACAAAAAAAAATATTCAACCTGTATTGTAAATCAGACCATGGACGTATTAGTGTGTTATTGGGGCGTTCTGCATCATGCGCTTCGAGCGAAGCGAGAGCAAGTGATGCAGAACCCCCAATAATACACTACTGCTGATGTGATACAAAATCATAATTCAATAATTATTATTATCTTTGCATGTTTGTGAATTTATGTCAATGTTCAAAAGTAGCTGATGTGATACAAATCATAATTCAATAATTATTATTATCTTTGCATGTTTGAGAATTTATGTCAATGTTCAAAAGTAGCTGATGTGATACAAATCATAATTCAATAAATATTATTATCTTTGCATGTTTGTGAATTTTTGTCAATGTTCAAAAGTATCTGATGCGATACAAAATCATAACAGACTCAATGATTGCTTTTGCCCAGTCGGCTACAATATCATCATCATTTCAGCCGAAAGACGTCCACTGCTGGACATAGGCCTCCCCTAAGTGTCGCCATATTGACCGGTCCCGTGCGTCTCGCATCCAGCGGATCCCCGCAACCTTCACCAGGTCATCGGTCCACCTGGTGGGAGGCCTTCCAACGTCTTCCGGTTCGCGGTGGCCACTCCAGAACTTTCCGGCCCCATCGGTCATCCGTTCTTCGAGCAATGTGCCATGCCCACTGCCACTTCAGCTTGGTAATTCTTCGGGCTATGTCGGTAACCTTGGTTCTCATGCGGATGTCGTGCCTCATTTCTGATTCGATCGCGCAAGGAAACTCCGAGCATATAATAATAATAATAATAATCAATTTATTTTCAGGCATCTAAGGCCCATAGATAAATACCTTACAGACTAACATAAATATAATAAAATACAATTTGTGTTAGTTAATAGAGCCTTAAAACTATGTTAGTAGCACTTCACTAGCGCACTAGGTCACTGCGCGTTCTTGTGGCACTTGCCCGCGGAAGCGACGGAACACCACTCCCTGCGGCCAAAAGTCCTCTTCCAAGACGAGATGCAGAAAACAAGTTGGTATTCGCACCACTTACGCCTTAAAGTTGACGTTGCGGCGCGACTCCAGCAACTGCACTCTCGCCACGTACTTGGTCTTCTGGCGCACGTACTCCACGATGTCTCCCGCCGTAGTGGTGTAGTGTAGACGCGAGATGTACACCGGAGTGTTCGGCTTTGCGGCACGAATGGTCACGTTGGGCTCCGATGGAGCCGTGCCGCAGCGGTTCTTGATGGTACGTTGACGACGTTTCCTCACCACCGTCACAAAACCATCATCAGCCTGGATTGGCGCCTTTTCAGGCACAGGCTTTCTAGCGGGAGCAGTTTTGTCCGCGACAATGCTTGCGAAATCTCTCGGTAGACGTTGAGAATTTGCAGGCGCTGCAGAAACGCGCAGCGGGTCGTGCGGTACAGTTCGGGCCGCGCAGTGCGAAGGCGTTGCCGCGGGAACGCGGGGCGCGCGGGCGGTGTGTTCTGTAATCTCAGCAATCTGCTTATGCGCCGGCGTTGAAACTGCTGACGCGGAATTCGACGACGACATATCGTGGCCGGCTCCGCGGCACGTGTCAACGCTAGGCACATTGACTGCTGACCTAGATACTGTCACACTGTTGCGCAATTCCCCAACTTCCTTGCGCAAATCCGTGACGATGTTCTGGGATGCATCCAGTTTTGCTAGCACATCCGCAAGACTGGCCTTCAAGGAGACAATATCCTTAAGTAGGCTCGTTACGTCGACATGGTCGAAGGTCACGGGAGGAAGCTTGTTTAGCTCCTTCGCCACGAACGTCGGCACGTCGTCTGGGTCGGTCTCCTTAAACAGCGTGATAATATCCTGCAGGCTTCTCTTGGTCCCGTCACGGCGGCGGGACACCATTTGCTCGCGCTTATTCAGCGCAGTGTACAACAACAGCTTGGCAGCAGCTATGTCTTCCTCGCTGAAGTTTGTCGCGCAGATCTGAACAGCGGACACCTCGTCCATCACGTCCAGTTTCTGCTGCAGAAACGACAGCAGCTCGTTCACCACAAGTTGTTCACTCATAGCGGTACAATTTCGAGCGACGGCTTGCGCCGCGCTAAGCGATTTAAATAATATTAATTTGCAGGCGCGTCCGCATCGAAACGCAGTTCAAGCGAGACTGCACAAGCATAGCCCTCTCCATTACCCTTTGGGTGACTTTAAGCCTTCTGATGAAGCCCATTGACGACCAAGTTTCGGTCCCGTATGTAATCACTGGCAACACACACTGGTCATAGACTTTTGTCTTGAATATGACAGCTGACAGCTGACAAGTAAACACTAAAAGTTATTGTGAGCGTATTTAAATAATTATTTAAAATAGAAAAACCAGTTTTCAAACAGTGTTTTAGTACTAAAAGTGAAAATAGACACCTAAACAACCAGTACTAGTGTCGTCAGTGTTGAAAAATACTGGGTTTACATATAAACATTCGATTCCTAAATATGTAAACATTGACCTAAAAACTCAGTTAAACAGTGTAAACATCCAAATTAGGACAATAACCATCAAAAAGTGATAAAAACAGTTACATTATAAACAATATTTAAGGTGTGTGGCGATAAAACACCTCTAGGAAAAGTGAGAAACATTTCTCAAACAGCTGATCGTTATTTTTATTTAAAATCAAACAAGTCGATAACTGCAGTACAGTGAAATAGCGACATCTATCAGCGAGTAGCAGAACACAGGTGACATTACGGTCAAATCCCAAATCATTCATTCCTTCTACCGACTTGGATATTAGCATTTTGACACATCAAAAGAAATTCGTGCATGGATGTGTTGCCATACTATTAAACTTCATTTCCCCGAAATTAGTTATTGCCACTTATAAAAATACAATCAAAATCTGGGAAAATGGACAACTTTGAAAATGAAAATGTTACTGTCCGTAAAACATCGAGGGCAAAGTCAGCGGAGAATATTTTAAATAGCAACGTGAGTACTAGCTCAATGTTACTAGACGCCACAATGATGAGCTTACCAAATGCTTCACTAAATGACAGTGACTATTCAAGCCTTAAAGATGAAATAAAAAGGCTATCAATGGAATTGGAAAGTGCTCATTCAGAGATCGAGAACTTAAACAGCGAAAATTTTCGCTTAAAAATGGATATAGGCCAATATCAGAAAACTATTGAAACTTATAAAAAGGTGAATTTACTGGAAACCAAAAAGTTCTCACCGATTTCAGCACGGAAAAAATTTGTTCTTAAAACAAGCTGTTTCTCTACACCGACTAAGAGCTTTTCACCTGTGACTCATCAACCTGACAGAGTCCCGACCGCGATGGAGACTGGAGACAATTCGTTTAACACGGCCGGGTCGATCTGCAGTACTGATGGAATACTTCCTACAAGACCGTTATCGATCAATGACGTTCAAAATTCCAGCACGTGCATGAATCAAATTATCCACGGCGCCGACGACGACGAACGAATTAAACAGACGTTATCTTTAACCTCGGATAAGATATTAGAAATTGGTAATATAGAGACATCTAACGAAGCGCGAGAAACACTAAAACACCAATCTCAGCCAAGTGATACACAGAGAGTTATGATCTTTGCCGACCAATCGGGACACGGTGTCCGAAGCATTCTTCAGTTCTATCTTGGGGAGAAGTTTGCTGTGACATCATTCGTAAAACCGAATGCAACAACTGAAGAGGTACTAAAAACCTGCGTAAATTCGTGTAAGGATTTTAACAAATCTGATTTTGTAATTATATTCGTGGGTTCAAATGACACAAACCCTATGGACATTCAAACCTATTTGCATCATACATTATGTCAACTAAAATTCACCAATGTGTTGGTCGGGCAAAATTACAAAAATAAGACTCTAAATGAAAGAAATGTTAATAAATTGTTAAGGTTTGTGTGTTATAATAGTAAGAATTCATCTTTTGTACATTTACATAATGATTTTAATATGTCAACAAAATATACCACAAAGTTAAATGCTTGTAGGTTAATTCATAGGCAAATTTTGCATGTAAACTATAAAAGTAATTTTCAAAAATATACCGAAAACTTTATTACTAAGAATAGACAAAAATGCACGAAGGATGTTGCTATACAGACATGTAATTTTGACGATGTTAGCGTACAAACGGATAATATTAATATAGTTAATCAAAATCTAAATGACTTTTTTCGTGACAAAGAATGAGCCATGCTTAACAATTCTACATCAAAATATAGCCGGAGCCTTAAACAAACGTGACGATATTTCGTTTGCCATATTAGATTTGCGAAATAACGAGATCAGCGTTGATGTACTGTGTCTTACTGAAACATTCTTGCTTGAAGGTACTGAAAAAAACTTTCGCCTTAAAGGCTTTACGACTGCAGCGTACTATTCAAGGAAAACTTCAAAAAGAGGGGGTGTTGTTATTGCTTTAAGAAACGAAATTGAATTTAAAATATTGAAGGAAATACAAAAAATAAGCGAAACATGTGTATTTGAATGTTGTGGTGTAAAACTAAGTAAATACGGTATATTATTGGTATGTGTATATAGAACCCCTTCGTCCAATGTAACGATATTTCTTAATAAACTCGATACTCTATTGAGGACGTTGTGTCGTAATACAAGAAAGAAAATTGTTATATGTGGGGATACAAATATCGATATTTTAAAGCAGTCAAAGGAAAGTAGGGAATATAATTACTTGTTAAATAGTTACAACGTAAAACATGCAATTTTGACACCTACTAGAGTAACAGAGAAGACACAAACTTGCATTGATCACATCATAACCAACATAGAAAATGGGTGTGCAGAAGTGCATAATTTAGGTTTATCAGATCACTCAGCACAATCATACTCTTGGGCTATTACAAAAATACATGAACCAGTTTTGAAATGGTGGTATCAGTTTAAACGAGACTATAGTAATGACAATAAGGAAACATTCTTAAACTCTATCTCATGTCTGTCCTTTAGTGACGTATTTGAAGAGTCCTCAACAAACAAAGCGTTTCACAAATTTATCGATACATTTCTTCTATTTTATAACTTATGTTTTCCTGTCATTCGCGTAAAAATAACAAATAAAGCATTAAATAAGTCCAACTGGCTTTCTAAAGGTATAAAAATAAGCTGTAAGAATAAAAGTAAATTACATTATAAATTGAAATATAAAAATAACGAATCTCATAAAAACAAGTATAAAAGCTATTGTGATTTATTGAAGAAATGCATTATAACGTCTCGGAAAAATAATAATACCAAATACATAAATAAAGCTCAAAATAAGTGTAAGGCGGCGTGGAACGTAATAAAAAAGCATACCGGCACAGATTTAAAACGCGCCTGTATTTCAAAAGTTACTCTGGACAATCGTGACTGTAAAAATCCTGATTCTATTGCAAATCATTTCAATAATTTTTTCACTAGCACGGTTACCAATAATAGCCTTGATAATAAAGGAGATTCAAGATTTAAGCAAATGGATCATGTTGAATCAATCAATAATTCAATGTTTTTGTCCCCTTTGGACGGTAGTGACCTTAAGAAAATAGTGATGTCTCTAAATGATTCCAAAGCTAGTGGTTATGATAATATTCGCACTGACATCATAAAACTGTCCGTCAACATAATTCTAGAGCCACTTCTACATGTTGTTAACCTCTCTCTAGAACAAGGAATATTTCCTGATTTATTAAAAAAATCGATAGTGAAACCGATATTTAAAAAAGGGGATAGCACTCAAATGGACAATTACAGACCCGTGACTTTAATACCCATATTTTCAAAAATTTTTGAGAAAGTATTTCATAACAAGTTAGCAAACTTCATTGAAAAGCACAACATTATTAAGGACGAACAAAATGGGTTTCGTAAAAATAGAAGTACATCTTTGGCAGCCTTTCAATTAATAAAGGAAATAACAGACTGTATTGACAAGAAAATACCTGTGACAGTTTTGTTCATGGATATGAGTAAAGCGTTTGATCACGTCTCTCATGAGCGATTATTGGAAAAGGTTTCCAGATATGGAGTCAGAGGAACAGCATATAACTGGCTGGAATCATATTTGTCCGACAGAGTACAAGCAGTGGAAGTATCAAATTATAATGACCAAACTAAAACGTTAGAATCATTCCAATCTTCGTTTATGTGTAATCGATACGGCGTGCCACAGGGCAGTATTTTGGGGCCACCATTGTTTTTGCTCTATATTAATGATTTCCCAGAAGTTATAGATCATAAATGTGTACTGTTTGCCGACGATACTACAATTATTATCAAAGCACAAGATAAAAATTCGTACGAACAGGAAATAAACGTTGCTCTTCAAAGAACTATAGAGTGGCTAGAGGCTAATAATTTAAAAGTTAATATTAATAAGACTAAATTTATACAATTTCATACCTATCGAACAAAACCGCTAGCCCTAAATATCTCTTACAAAGGGGTAGCCCTGGCAGAAACTGACTCTGTTAAGTTTCTTGGGATACATTTAGATAAATTTTGCTCATGGAAAGATCATATAAATAACATTTGTGTTAAAATAAATAAGTTTATATACCCTTTGAGACGTATTAGCTGCGAGGTATCTAGAAATGCCGCAATAACGGCTTTCCATGGCTACATAACCTCCACGCTAAGGTATGGTGTTATCCTGTGGGGTCGTTGTGTGGAGATAGATCAAGCATTCATTATGCAAAAAAAGTGCCTTAGAGCTATATTTGGATTAAAACAAATAGAGTCATGTCGTCCATTCTTTAGAAAATATAAAATACTAACGCTACCATGTATTTATATACTAGAATCCTGTATATTTGTTTTCAAACATAAGAGACTTTTTCAACAAGCGACAAACTACTATGCCCCACGATCTATGTATACTAATAAGTTGCTCAAACCGAGGACGAATCTCACACTTACAGGTAACAACAGCTATATTATGTGTATAAAACTGTATAACAAAATACCAAATTCCATAAAAATGCTACCGTTTTCTAGATTTAAAAATAATTTGACGAGGTTTTTAATTGAAAAATGCTTTTATAGTGTACATGAATTTTTGGATTATAAATTGTAAGTTTTATTAATTTCATGGTCATTCTAAATAATTGTTGTATAATTTGGTATTGTGCGGCGAATCTATCCCATTATTGACATTGTTCCTATTGACATTGTTATTGTTGACATTTATGCTTATTATTATTATTTTTTCATTATTATTTAGATATTTATTTAATACCATGATACAATTTTAATGGGATTATCTGTTTAATGACTGTATGAGTTTTTAGATTATAAATTGTATGTTTTTGAAAATTGCACGCTCATTTTAAATTAGTTTTTTGAAATTATTGAATTTAATATTGTTGACATTTTGATTATTACTCTTATTATTTTTTATGATTATTTTGACATTTACACAATAATACAATATTAATGGAATTATCTGATATAAGACTGCATGATCATGATCTATAATTAATTAATTTAAATACAATAATAATGTGTTACTTTTATATTTGCACGCCGAAATTAAAGGCAGAATAAGAGAGCAATTTTATATATTTACCAACCTTCTGTACCTTATTTACGCAAATAAATGATTTTTGTTTTTTTTTTTTTTTTTTTTTTTTTGAGACACTGCGGTAAGTTGGACGAGAAGATACTTCTCAGCTTCCCAAACGCTGCCCAGCCTAGTCGGATTCGACGATTGACCTCTTTCTCAAAGTTGGACCTACTTAACTGGACTGTTTGTCCCAGGTAGACATTATCGTCTACAACTTCGAGTGTTGAGTCTCCGATCTTTATAGGACTAGGTGTAACATGGGCATTCAACATGACCTTGGTTTTGTCCATGTTCATTTTTAGACCCACTCTTTCGGAAGCCCTACTGAGGCCATCGAGCATTGTAGGGTAGACCGGGGACAATTGAAACAGGTCATGATTGCAACAACTTCAATTTCTCGGAAACCATGATACCTACGCGTGTGATGCGGCGTTCGTTGCATCGTCGGCCATATTCGGTTTTGTGTTTAGCACGGCTCGAGCGAGCGAGCAATGTAGTCGCACACAGGACGCCTCGACGAATTTCACGCCAAAAAGTAAGTTCTCACCATTTTTATTTTTTTGGTTTTAACCTATTTTAATCTTGTAGTTTGTCAGTTTTTCTTATTTGAGAGTATTGTTTGTCTACTTAAGTTAGTTTTTATTACTGTTAATTATTATATAAGTCAATATATTACAAAATATTGAGTGTTAAAGTAGAAGATGTGACATGGGTACGTTTGAAACGACGTGGCTGTGGACGTTTGAAACGTTTCAAACGTCCCCGCATATTTCGCATTTTTATCCGACTGCACAGAAGAAGGTTGTGTTTTTTAAAATGAGTCTGCCGCAGGATTTGAAGCCGCTGTCCCATCTTCTCCTAAGTACTTAGGGACTCCACAGCCAAATTCTATGGTCATACATGTGTCGGAACAGTGACCTTACCAGCCCGATGACACTACAACCAGGGTTGGGCAGTATTTGAATTACTTACTTGTAATTAAAATACGTAAGTAATTGAAATACAAATACGTATTTTGTATTTGTATTTCAATAGGGGATCGGACAAAAAAAAACTAATTAGTCCGTCAGATAGATTTCCAAAAATTATTGGACACGTATTTTTTCTTTTTTCACGTAAACTTAAAATGAAGACGATACAGTGCTTCGAAAACTCGTGTGACGTCATATGATAGTACCTACATTTTGACGACACAAGTGACGTTTCAAGCCCCACTCCAAGATCTTTGACGCGTTTTATCTTCGTCATTTTTTATTGATTTGATAAAACAAAAAACACGTATTCAATATTTTTCGATAATCTAACTTACGGACTTAACAGAATCATATTATTTTGACCCAGTCCGATCCCCTATTACTTCCTTAAAATGAAATTTGTTTTTTGTATTTCAAATACCTGACGACGAAGTATTTTGTAATTAGTATTTCAAATACTTGAGGCTTCAAAACACATTTTAACATTAAAATACATTTATCCCCTCGTCTGTCCACTTTTTTGTGGTGGTTTTTGAAGGCGATTATTTTTATTTTGAAAAAGTATTTCAATTAAAAATAGCTAAAAAATACTGTATTTTGTATTTTATTCAAATCCCTTACTTAAAGATTTCAATTACTTGCGATACTGTATTTTGTAATTTGTATTTCAATTAAAGCAAAGCATGTATTTTGCCCAGCCCTGACTACACCACCCAACAGTCTACCGCAGGACTTGAAGCAGACCGTCAATAAACTATTGTTATGATTGAAACATTTTTATGATTGAAACATTGTTATGATTGAAACATTGTTACGATTGAAACAAGCTGTTTTGTATGTGACTGGATTATCTTTTTTTATCCCCCATGTAAGTGCAATTACAGCAAAATAGGGTAACAAGTCTTTCAATCATGTGAAATAGTATTCATTAGCACAAATTAAAGCTCGAAAATGATTAAAATAAGAGATTTTTTACGTTGTTTATATTAAAGATGTTTTTGCTTTTATAATTTTCAAAATATTAACTTTACGGTGACACACTTGTCACGATCTCAATATATAATTTAGTAGTAAGTTAAATTTTTAAGATTGAGTAAAAACCTTCAGTAGTTCCTGAAATATTTCAGTGTTTTAAATATCCCTACTTACCGTTTCAACCGTCCTTGGGGTGGGGTCAATAGAACCACTGTGCCCGGTCTTCTTTAATGTGTGATTGTAGGTTAACTATTCAAAATAGAGATATATAGATTATGTTTAATTTAGGAACTAGATAACGACCCTTTCAACTATATAAATTCGAGGGATGTAGGTACTATAGATACTTCACTGCACACGATTTAAGTCAAATTGTTTCAATTGTCCCCGGTCTCCCCTACTGAGGTCCTCCATGGTCTCAGCCATGACCACTATATCGTCGGTAAATCGAAGGTGAGTGATGTACTCGCCATTGATGTTGATGCCTAGTCCTCTCCAGTCTAGAACCTTGAAGACATCCTCCAGTACAGCGGTGAACAGCTTCGGAGATATGACGTCTCCTTGTCTCTCACCTCGCTGCAGAAGGATAGGTTTCGTGGTCTGGTCCTGAAGCTGGACTGACATGGTGGCGTTGGCTACAATATATACCGAAAGGTAGATTGATATTTTTATTAAAGATAAAAATATCAATCTACCTTCCGGTTTATTTATAAATTTATATTGACTTGTTGCGCTTTTGTCGCACTGTTAGCGTTGAGTGCGTCTGTTATCAAATGCAAATATGCAAATTTTTATCCAATTCATCTGTTTTTCCGTAAAACATAACAAATTAAATTAATGGGATAATTAAAAAATAAGTATGGATGAATTATTTGCCTCATGATTATGTGGCCTCAGTTTCATCATTACATTTTTTTTTTTTTTTTTTTTTTTTTTTTTTTTTTTTTTTTTTTTTAAAAAAACGTTGCCCCACACTAGGAATTTCTCCTGTATCGTGGGTGCGTTCACAAACATTTAAACTCACATAACACATTTTAACAGTTCACTAGTTTTTTTTTTTTCACTTCTTTGTTCTGGAGCGAATTGAGTTTATAACTTTTGGATTCAAAACTGATCAAGAATATATGGCAGTTGTACTAGTAGTAAATGTTTGGTATAATTTACAATCACATACTTTTGAATCACTTCGACGCCACACAGTTCTGACGCGAACTCCGTTCATTAGTATTCAATTTCTGATTTTGATCATCTACTTTTGCTGTTGACTGTACAACAAGAAGTCACGGAAAGTAAATCGTCCCTTACTCGGCCTCCCTGACCAATACGTCGGAGTATTAACACACACACACACACACACAATTCAAAACAAAATTTTGTTCTGATCCATATTCTCATCAAATCTCATAAAGAAAATCTCAACATTGAATTCAACATTCTTCAAGAATCATCAACTTTCAACCAAATCTAGTATCCGATCAAATCCAGTATGCAATGCTCTGCTCGGTACCCAGCTTCGTCACATACAACACACACAGCTTCCAACAGGCAACCATGGGACCTCCATTCGGTACCCAACCTCAACACATCTCATTGCCTCCATCCGGCCGAACCATAGGACCTCCATCCGGTACCCAACATCAACTCAACTCAACACATTGCCTTTATTTAGCATCTTTAGCTACATTGCCATGCTGGACGTTGGTCACAGCCCTCAAAACACTTACACGCGTGCAGCAACGAACAGCATTGCAATGTATGCAATCTGAGTCACTTGCATACTACATTTGCATCTTTTACCTCTCACTTAAGGTCTGACCCCTTCATCATCACCCGATCTCGTTTTGTCAGTGTCTATCGTGTCAAAGTCAAATTTACAGTCAGCAATTGCGTCACATGTCTCAATTGACCGTATTTTCTCAAATCGTATCTCATTTGATGACATTATGAACCGAAACTAATCGCAAATAATTGTCGGGTAAAACGTGAAATAGAATTTCTAAAACAATTCCATCGGTCTCAACAGAACTCAAAATTTGTATAGTTGACTTTACAGAAGTCTGCCCAATACCAGTCGTTCGGCCATTCCTGGCCCAAGTGGGTGGGGAATAAAAGGTATTCTGATCAAAATCATTACAGGTTCTAATGAAAATCATAACAAAATCTTTCTCTCAAAGCTGACATATCGAACAACACCCATACTCATTCAAATAATAGGAAACTCATTAAAATATTGCAGTGCTCATACTCTGACCTCCATCCGGTCTTTATCATCACACTTATAGCCTCCATCCGGCCATAAGCATTAAAACAATCGACCTCCATCCGGTCTTCAACACGTAACCTCTATCCGGTTACTAACACAACAGGCAACCTCTATCCGGTCACCTCCACATGTAACCTCCATCCGGTTACATACACAACAGGCAACCTCTATCCGGTCACCTCCACATGTAACCTCCATCCGGTTACATGCACAACACCATCAAGATAATCATTTCGAGCCTTTATCAAAATATTTTTTAAAGTAGGGTTGTTCAACATGTTACTTTATTTTTCCTATAACGTTACAGGTTATAAGAAAACTCTTACTATGCTAGGAACTTAAATGTTAAGTTGACCACTTAGTATTCAACTAGTCTTGTTGTAATATGGGATCTAGAAATCACTAGAAAACAAAGATGAAAATGCTGTCAATAGATTAATTAATTGAAAAAATTAATTGAAATTTAACGAAATTCTAAAGAAACATCTATAACAACTGTATTGAAATCTATTTGAAAATTAGAAGCATATTTGAGCTTATTTGAAACATCACAACATAACCTAACGACCTTTTCAAGACACAAAGAACACTATCACACCTCATACTAACGTTAAATCCTTGTTGTAAAATCTCAAGGCCAATTAAAATATCATTTTTAAAACAACTAACTGGTACAACCTAAAACAAAATTTTTAATCGTAAATCTCAGAAAATAATTGTAAGGTACGGACTATCATGATCCATCCCGGGTAAAGGAGAAACCCGTTTCTGGGCCTGATGTTACACGAATGAAATATGTATTAAAAAAATCCATAATTTTGCTTAATTAACCCATTAAAATCTTAGCCTCATTACTGGGGGCCAAGTATAGAAAATAAGTAGATTTCTATTTTTTTTGTTTTAAACAAGCTTTTTAAACCGTTACAACACGTGTTTCATGTTTTGTCACTAACTTCACGAACGCTGTCATTATATCAATAGAGCGTACCTTATGAATATGATCGATTTAGTGGATATCGATATTCTTACAAATAATTAAATAATACTTCATTGTATTAGTATGATCACTTTTTTACTTATTAAAATAGATGTGTTGGAATTTAATTATGTAGTACTTATGTTGACAACATTCTTAGTAATGTATGTTTAGCATAGTCTGTGTTCCGTTTCCTTTTAACTGACGGTGACAGCTATCTCTTCCGTCTCTCTGGTTACTTTTTCTGTGTAATACTTGTCCTTGCATATTTAATCGCATCCATTAGAATCTTAATATATCATTTGAATCGACTCTGTAAAACCTATCAGAATATTGTTATCTGTCAATTAAAACCATTGGTGAAAGTATACAAGGTGCATTTCTTTCTTCGTCATCGTTCCACTCAATCCACTGCAGCGGTTCGTCTGATCCAACCTCAACAGGTTATGGGCCCAGGACCTCAGCCCAGAGATGGAACGTGTTTGACGAGGAAAAGGGCTGCCTTCGTGTTTTTTGGCTGAATGCAACTACAGGCGTGAATTGAAGCGTTTGGTTGATGCTGTTGACGTGCGACATGGAGTCGGGCACGCGTGGCACGAGTCCCGCAAACGTTAATTCACCTGCTGCTGTGACTACAGAGAGTTCACGAGGTTATAATGTCTACATACCTTTCGAAAAATTAGATGGAGTAAGCAACTTTAACATTTGGAAATTTAATATGAAAATGTGTCTCATCATGGAGGACTTATGGTCATGCATTGAAGATCTGCATCTGTGAATGCCGGCAAAGACTTGCGCGCACTTGCCCGCATTAGCTTGGCCCTGAAACCAACATGCATACAATACGTCAGAAATGCACAGACAGCTAAGCAAGCATGGGACAACTTGAGTACAGTTTTTGAAGACAAAGGTTTTTGTAGACGTGTCACACTTTTAAGAAAACTACACCGTGCTAATTATGAAGATTTTAATAATATGGACACCTATATTGAACATATCATGACCCTCGTGCAGCAACTATCGGACATAGGTCGCACTATAGAGGATGCTGAAATTGCAGAGTTGATTTTGAGTGGACTTCCACAGGAATTTGATATCATAGTCTCGAGCCTTGAGGCTGTAGCAGTCACTGGCACTATCTCTAGTGAACTAGTCAGGACAAGGCTGCTACAAGAAGAACACCGGAGGAAGCATATTGAAAAATCTGATGATCGAGCCCTCCTATCTAAGCAGCAACATCTTAAGAAGCAAATTATATGTCACTATTGTCATCGCCCAGGACACATAAAGGCGAAGTGTTTCAAGCTTAAAAAGATGAAGAAAACAAGTGAAAATGAAACTGTGTTAGTTGCTGGATGTTTTGGTGTTTTTGAAAGCTCAGACTGGATTGTGGATTCTGGGGCGAGTACCCATATGTGTAAGGACCTGAAGTGGTTTAATAAGTTAGAAAAATGTAACAAAAAGGTACAAGTTGCTGATGGTAATTCCCTGTCATGTTTAGGTTATGGTGAGGTTTGTATTCCCATGAAAAATAACAAGACACAAATTGTAACAGATGTTTTATATATACCTGACCTCTCAAGTAATTTAATAAGTGTTAGTAAATTGACTGAGAAGGCTTTATCTGTTAGTTTTAGTAAAAGTAAATGTTATGTTTTCAAAGGGGAATCTTTAATAGTAACTGCCACAAGTCATAGGGGAATTTATATATTGGACAATGTGTGTGGTTGTTTTAAATCTGATTTACAGGAGCAGTCAGATGTAGCTTTGAATGGTGTGGAGAATGTGTCAAAGCCACAAAGTTTGCTAGACACTGAGGTTGCCACAGTTTCAACAGAGTTATGGCACAGGCGACTTGGACATTTAAGTCATCGTGGGGTGAGTATTCTCTGTGATATTGCTATTGGTGTTAATCTTCAGCCATCTCATCATGATGCGGTCACTAACAAGTGTGTGTCATGTGTTGAGGGGAAGCAAGCAGTGCAAAGTTTTCCTAGGGGTGAAGCTAGACGTGCCAAGCAATTATTGGAGCTCATCCATTCGGATGTTTGTGGTCCTATGCCTGTTAACAGTTTAGGTGGTTCGAGATATCTGTTAACCTTTACAGATGATTTCTCTAGAAAAACACACGGCTACTTAATCACACGTAAGTCAGAGGTTTTGTCCAAGTTTAAGATATTTAAAGCAACAGTTGAGAAACAAACTGGTTATTCTATTAAAAGTCTGCGTACTGATAGAGGTGGACAGTATTGCAGTGCTGACTTCTCCAGATATTTACAATCTGAAGGTATTACTCATCAGACTACAGCTCCCTATAGCCCTTCACAAAATGGTGTTTCTGAGAGACTAAACCGCACACTCCTTGAAAGGACCCGCTGTATGCTTCTTGAAGCAAATCTTCCTAAAGAGTACTGGGGAGAAGCCATTGCTACTGCAATCTATTTAAAGAACAGAAGTCCTACAGCGGCAGTTCCTAATAAAACTCCTGAAGAAGTATGGACAGGTCACAAAGTGAACCTGAACCATCTGCGTGTGTTTGGTTGCTGTGCTTTGACACTAATTCCTGAGATTAAAAGAAATAAACTTGATTCAAAGTCAAAACATTGTATTTTTGTTGGGTATTGCGAAAATACTAAGGGTTACAGGTTGATATATCCTTCTAAACCAAAGCAGATTATTGTGTCTAGAAATGTAATATTCTTTGAGAACCAGTTTATAAACCACGGTATTATTAATGAGTCACAGAATGTTTGCAATTCTGATTTTATATATAATAACATGAACATGCAAAGCAAGTTATGTAACCAGAATAATTGCAATATAGACATGCAAAGCAAGTCTGTAAATATAATAAGTAATGACAATTTAATTGATAATCAAAATAATAATGAATTTGGTAATAATAATATTATTTGTAATGAGAATGTAATTGAAGACAATTTTGTATCTCCAATATTAAGTGAGCCTTCCTTCCAGAGTGCTGAGGAGACTGTTGAGGGAGATAGTGAGGAACAAGATACTACTGTGATGAACGAAACAGTCGTTCGAGGGGAAGATTCACTCCAACAGTTTTCTGATGATGTTTGCGAGCGACCTGTTCGTTCCACACGTAATAAGAAGCCTATAAGGTATGCTGACTATGATCTGTCTGACTTGTCAGATGTATCTTTTTTTGTAAATGCTTGCGTTTATGATGTGCCTCGATCCTATGACGAAGCACTGTTAAGCCCTAACAAAGATCAGTGGCTAGCTGCTATGCAAGAAGAATATAATTCTCTTATGAAAAATAATGTATGGCAAATAGTTGAAAGACCAAGTGATTGTAACGTAGTTGGCTGTAAATGGGTATATAAGATAAAATCTGATGATTCAGGCAACTATACAAAATATAAGGCTCGTCTAGTTGCAAGGGGTTTTAGCCAAAAGCCTAACATTGATTATACAGATACCTTCTCACCAGTTGTACGACACACTACTCTAAGAATTTTATTTTGCATTGCTAATGAATTAGATATGGACATGGAGCACATAGATATAAATACAGCATTTTTACATAGTAACCTTGATGAAAATATTTATATGGAACAACCAGTAGGATTTTCATGTGAAAAGACAAAAGTCTGTCTACTAAATAAAAGCTTATATGGCCTCAAACAGGCAAGTAGATTGTGGAATAATTGTGTTTGTACTTTACTAACTAATAACGGTTATATACAAAGCAAATGTGAACCATGTGTCTATATCAAGAAAGATTTTAAACATTTAACTTTAATAGCTCTTTATGTTGACGATTTTTATGTTTTCACTAATAGTACTAAGGAAAAGGAAATATTATTTAAGTTGTTAAAATCTGAATTTAGTTGTAAAAGTCTAGGTACTCTAAAGAATTGTTTGGGTATTAAAGTACATAGAGATAGAAATCGTGGTATTTTAATGTTTGATCAATCTGAATATATTAGAAAGATTTTAGATCGCTTTGGAATGACTAATTGTAAAAGTGTATCAACGCCTATGACTGTAGAAAAACTTCAGAAATCTGAAAATTGTGACATTCTGACTGATAGCACTTATCCCTATAGAGAGCTAATTGGATGCTTGATGTATTTGTCTGTATGCTCAAGACCAGACATCACTTATGCTCTGAATAGTCTGAGTCAATTTAATACAGCCTTCACCGGACGTCATTGGTTGGCTGCAAAGAGAATTTTGAGATATTTGAGTGGTACAATAAATCGAAAACTAGTATTTGTTAAATCTGGTAGTTTCAATGTATCAGTGTTTGCAGATGCAGATTGGGCCAATGATGTTGTGGACAGGCGGTCTTATAGTGGCTTTGTTGTTAAGATTGGTGCCTCAACTATATGTTGGGAGTCACGTAAGCAACGATGTGTTGCACTTTCGACTACTGAAGCCGAATATTTGGCCTTAAGCGATTCATGCAAAGAGGTATGCTTTATTAGAAATTTATTATATGAAATTTTTGATAAACACTATAATTGTAGAATCTTTAGTGACAATCAGAGTGCACTTACGTTGCTTGAAACAAAAGAATATTGCCACAGGAAGACCAAACATATCGATTTGCGGTATCACTATGTAAAGGACATGGTAAAGGAAAAGAACATTGTCATAAGCTATTTACCTACTGATAAAATGGTGGCTGACCTATTTACAAAACCCTTATCAGGTTCTAAACACTTAGGTTTTGTTAATGACTTAGGTTTAAGAGATGTATGACTTAGGTTTAAGAGATGTATCGTAGGTCTGTAATGTAGAGGTTTAAGCATTCCGTTGTGTGTACCTAGTTACCTATGAGCTATGTTGTCATGCTAGACATAAAGTCAAAATTATGTAGAGTGGAATTAACTTGAGTTGTTAATTTGTTGTATTGTGTCTACATTATAATTTATGTTACGCATGAGGGGAAGTGTTGGAATTTAATTATGTAGTACTTAAGTTGACAACATTCTTAGTAATGTATGTTTAGCATAGTCTGTGTTCCGTTTCCTTTGAACTGACGGTGACAGCTATCTCTTCCGTCTCTCTGGTTACTTTTTCTGTGTAATACTTGTCCTTGCATATTTAATCGCATCCATTATAATCTTATTATATCATTTGAATCGACTCTGTAAAACCTATCAGAATATTGTTATCTGTCAATTAAAACCATTGGTGAAAGTATACGAGGTGCATTTCTTTCTTCGTCATCGTTCCACTCAATCCACTGCAGCGGTTCGTCTGATCCAACCTCAACATCGTTTTCATGGTTTTTGGGGTCGCCGATTACGAAAATGAGGTCAAAATTAAAATCAAGATGGCGCCGACGAAAATTATTGATTTTTCCGTCATGGGTGTCGTTTTCATGGTTTTTGGGATCGCTGATTACGAAAATGATGTTAAAATGAAAATCCAAGATGGCGCCGACGAAAATTTTTGGTTTTTCCATCATGGGTGTCGTGTTCTTGGTTTTTGGGGTCGCTGATTACGAAAATGAGGTCAAAATTAAAATCCAAGATGGCGCCGAGGAAAATTTACTAATATTATAAAGACAAAATATTTGTTTTGTGGTATATTATGTTTGTTACTCGCTGCCGCATGCTGCCCGCGAAAAACGAACGAGCTCGTTCGTTTTTCGTACGCTACCGGCCGACTATTCCTATGTGTGTGTTTTGCCTACACGAATATGGCATGGCTTACAGCCGGAAGCGCGCCACACCACGTCACACGCTCAAGCGTCTTGTGGTATGGCGACTTGACAACGAACTCATCATACGCTACTCAGCGTACAAACTTGCCTAGCTCAAAATTATTACCTAGAATAATTAAATTTAATTCAACTACTTGTAACTGGCGATTCATTTTGGCTTTTTAGTAACTTATAACTAGTAATTTGCAAAGTTATGAACTAATAATGGAAATTATGTTCTATTACTGATACTGAACCACCAACAGTTTTTTGCGCACTGAATAAAAAGCATTCCTGTATAGTTAGGTGGGTTGTAGGCCCAGAATAAAATTGATTAAATGTTGTTTTAATTAGTAACTTTTTTTGTGCCATGTGAATGCCCCTTAAATATCACGGGAATTATACAGGGGGGGGGTGAAATTTTTGTAATTTTTGGCCTCGGACGCTCCGTTTTCGAGATATTTCAATTTCATTTTTTTCTTAACTAAAATTTTAAACTTCTATAATTCGGAAACGGTGCATCGCAGGACCATGCTTCTCAGAACCTATCGAACCTACCGACTGCCGAAGTGCCAAAGGAGAAAACCAAACTCCATAGAAACGTGGGCCTGGCGTTACAGGGCTGGATTTTCGCCATACATTAAGGAATCTAGGAAGGTTTCATGAGCCCAATTTTCACGTCTCCCAGTGGTGGCCAAATTAATAATATCAGACAATGTTTACATTTTAGGTTATTTTTATTATTTGAGTTATTTAAGTAAATTAACATGATGTTTTCGAGGCTTTGTTTCCTACGCAAATCTAAAACACCCATGCGCCGTGCTGTAACGTAGCACCATGAGGTTTAAGGTAAGTAGATACCTACTTATCTTAAAAAGCGCTTATCTTATTGATATCACTCAAAACCTTAGCTGAAAACTATGTTTATTAGACAAGGCCCACTTACATAACTACTGGCTGGTATTTGTTAGGATTGTATCTCAGAGATTTTTAATTATAGCAATCTTAGATTGTGATACCCAATATATTAAAATGTAAATAAAACACATATTTATATTAAATGGTTTTTTAATCATCTTCTTCATTACGATTATCATAGTTTAATAATACAGTATCCAGAAACTGTGCAGGAGGCAATTGATTACCTTGGTGCCGTGCCCAACCAAGATACCATATTATGCTCATGGTATGGGCACAGCAACCAACCGTTCTTTTTCCTACGATACAGGTGTATGTGGGTGTGGGTGTGTGTGGTGTGTGTGTTGTATTGAACTATAGCATCCCTTCCACTTAGAGAGCTGTTGATTATTATGTATACGTTATACATCCTACTACTAATATGCCTTGATTTTATCCTTCCTCTTAACATCCAGGTTGAGTCCGATGTAGATAGCTCTTGCTGTAGGTCACCGTCCACCTCCCTACACACTTCTATGACATATGAGCCATTTTCTCTCACATGCTCCCCATAATAAGAACGGGCCTGTTTAACTTGGTATGTGCCCAAGGAGACAAGAATTAGCTCACTGTATGTTAATTCAGGAAACTCAATAACATTATCTCTTTCGATATTGATTGATTGGAACAGCGCCCTACGTCGATTTATATTGTTGCTAATTACATAGTTACTTAACCTATTTTCCACATGCATATACTGATGAATTATTACCGAAACTGTTTACCGCTGCATTGGAGGATATCTTCAAGGTTCTGGATTGGAGAGGACTTGGCATCAACGTCAACGGCGAGTACATCACTCACCTTCGGTTTGCCGACGATATAGTGGTCATGGCTGAGACCATGGAAGACCTCAGTGCAATGCTCGATGACCTCAGTAGAGCTTCCGAAAGAGTGGGTCTTAAAATGAACATGGACAAAACCAAGGTTATGTTGAATGTTCATGTAACACCCACTCCTATCAAGATCGGAGACTTTACGCTCGAAGTTGTGGACGATTATGTCTACCTGGGACAAACGGTCCAGTTGGGTAGATCTAACTTCGAGAAAGAGGTCAATCGTCGAATCCGACTCGGCTGGGCAGCGTTCGGGAAGTTGCGCGGTATCTTCTCGTCCAACTTACCCCAGTGTCTCAAGACGAAAGTCTATGACCAGTATGTGTTGCCAGTGATTACATACGGGACCGAAACGTGGACGCTCACAATGGGCCTCATCAGAAAGCTCAAAGTCACCCAAAGGGCAATGGAGAGGGCTATGCTCGGAGTTTCCTTGCGTGATCGAATCAGAAATGAGGACATCCGCATGAGAACCAAGGTTACCGACGTAGCCCGAAGAATCGCCAGACTTAAGTGGCAATGGGCAGGGCACATTGCTCGCAGAACGGATGGCCGATGGGGCCGAAAAGTTCTGGAATGGCGACCGCGAACCGGAAGACGTTGCGTTGGAAGGCCTCCCACTAGGTGGACCGATGACCTGGTCAAGGTTGCAGGAACCCGCTGGATGAGAGACGCACGGGACCGGTCAATGTGGCGACGCCTGGGGGAGGCCTATGTCCAGCAGTGGACGTCTTTTGGCTGAAATGATGAACAATATGTAGATGGGTTGTAGAAGTAGTTAATGGCAGGTTTAAGCGAGATTTTAAGCTATTTCGTCAAGATTTTTTTAATAGAGCGTCAAAAAATGTAATGGTACACTTTGAAGTGGCTGCTGCTTTAATAAATGCTTTCCACCCTCCTATCACAAACCGTAGTGATGCTCAGGAAATTCTGCAAAAAATTCATCAGTATATGCATGTGGAAAATAGGTTAAGTAACTATGTAATTAGCAACAATATAAATCGACGTAGGGCGCTGTTCCAATCAATCAATATCGAAAGAGATAATGTTATTGAGTTTCCTGAATTAACATACAGCGAGCTAATTCTTGTCTCCTTGGGCACATACCAAGTTAAACAGGCCCGTTCTTATTATGGGGAGCATGTGAGAGAAAATGGCTCATATGTGAAGTGTGTAGGGAGGTGGACGGTGACCTACAGCAAGAGCTATCTACATCGGACTCAACCTGGATGTTAAGAGGAAGGATAAAATCAAGGCATATTAGTAGTAGGATGTATTACGTATATATAATAATCAACAGCTCTCTAAGTGGAAGGGATGCTATAGTTCAATACAACACACACACCACACACACCCACACCCACATACACCTGTATCGTAGGAAAAAGAACGGTTGGTTGCTGTGCCCATACCATGAGCATAATATGGTATCTTGGTTGGGCACGGCACCAAGAAGATATGTTTTCATCAAAAGAGTCTGATTGCAATTTTTTCGATTTCGATAACATTGAGTCTATGGAAGACCATATTTTTTTTTTTTTACAACTGGGTTGGTTTTAGCAAAGAGCAATTCAGACAGATATTGAATGAAGTGCCTCAGTTTCAGAACCTTAAAAGAGGATCTACTACATTAGCTGCTTATTTAATTAAATTTAGGACTGGGGACTCAGATGAGCGATTGTCAACACTTTTGCAAATTCCTAAAACTACTTTAGGAACCCTACTGGGTAAAGCTAGAAGTCTCTTGTATGAGTATTTTGTGCCCCATCACAGTTTCTACATATTGTTACTGTTCTGGATTTATTGGCTTCCAAGGTTGATAGTTGAGTTTCACCCGGTTGCAAAGAAGATGGTACATATGTCCTATAACCACATTCATTAAGCAAAGGCAAGGCATCCCGGAAGCCCCTATCCAATATAAATGCATCTCCAGATTCAAAGTACTGTCTTAGAACAGATTCGTTTCTAAACTCTTTAGTAATTATTTCAGCATCTGAAGTTGTCGCTGGATAGGGGCCCAAAACATCAATTATTATCCGTCTGAACACACAATCAAAAATGGTTTTACTAGATTTTGGTATTTATGCAAACTATATGTCTTTTTTTGGTACTTATAATTGGAGCTTTTTTGCACATAAACATATGTGCCATCTAAAACAACTATAGGTTTTACTTCATTGTTATTGCTACCAAACAATTCATTTGGAATCAAAAGATTCCGTTCAATTATTTGCTGCTTATTAATATGATTAAGTCCCAGGTGATGGGGCACAAAATACTCATACAAGAGACTTCTAGCTTTACCCAGTAGGGTTCCTAAAGTAGTTTTAGGAATTTGCAAAAGTGTTGACAATCGCTCATCTGAGTCCCCAGTCCTAAGTTTAATTAAATAAGCAGCTAATGTAGTAGGTCCTCTTTTAAGGTTCTGAAACTGAGGCACTTCATTCAATATCTGTCTGAATTGCTCTTTGCTAAAACCAACCCAGTTGTAAAAAAAAAAAAATATGGTCTTCCATAGACTCAATGTTATCGAAATCGAAAAAATTGCAATCAGACTCTTTTGATGAAAACATATCTTCAATTTGACTTGCACTAAATGTGTTGATAACATTATCACTAATATCATTGAGAAAGTCCCATGATGTGCATGCTAAATGGATATCACACAGGCGATTATTTGGAGGTACATAGTAGTTATACATTTTAAGTAACTGTTTTCGCATTGTAAGTGTTATTCGGTTTCTTTCATGTCTCCGACAACCTTCTACAAAACATCTGCTTTCAGTTTCGACAGCTCTATAATAATTAGGTAAAATAATTACGGGTCCAACAGTAGGTGCCCTTGGTGCAGAAGAAGGTTGTTGCTGAATTGGAGATTCTTCTAAATGAGGAATGTCCTCACTATTTGGCTCATCGACAGCTGATGAAGATGCACCAGATGTTGAGGGGCCTGAATGAAAATGCCGGGATGCTCTATTTGCTCGTACCCAACACGAGTGACAGACAACACTTGAAGCGCCCACCTGAAAATAATTTATCTACATTAAAGTGTGCTTTTACACATGTGATGTGTTGTGTGTGCCCACTTTAAAAAATACTGATCTATAGAAATTCTGAGGTGCTTGGAGCTTGACCATTATCACACCATTATCAATGTTTTAGCATACCAAATAACATTTTTAATGACCTTTAAAAATCAGTAACTAAACTAAAGAATGTTAATAAAGCATCAATAAAGCAAATATACTGACCGTGCGTGGTAGGATCCATTCTCTTATAACTTCATGTATTCTGCGTTCTTGCACGGTACCAGTCCTAAGTGTATGGCAACGAACTCTTCTCAGAAGAGAACGCCCACAGTGAATACACACCCGTCGGTGTCCCATAGGTGTCTGTTCACTCTGTTCTGGTCTATTTCCATCACTAGATATAGCATTGGCATGATTCCAGCAAGCCAGGCATATAAAGTCATTTTCATTTACCTGAAGCAAACATTTGACTATTAGGGTCTAGCGCTAGCATTTAGCAATAAACATCTGAGTATATTTGGGTAGACCAATGCCCTTTATTACATTCCCACTGCAGGGACACAGACCTCCACTCTGAGAGAGGGAATAGGTTGTAATGAACCATGAAGGTTCAGTCCGGTTTAGCAATGTGGTGTCTTCAAATATGAATTTATTGCACATTATGATATCATTAAAATACAACTATAAACAGACAACTGAACATTAGCGACAACACTATTTAGTTTGTTTACATTAAATAATTACATATGATTACAAAAACGTTATGTTAAATAGAAATATCGGATAAGTACTAACCGTTTGAGGCGCTACCCATTCTTGTACAATTGAAAGAATAATTTCATCTTCCAATCTTCGCCTTCCTATTGCATTGTTGCGGTCCGTTGCTATTCCACAATTAATGCACAGGCTCATGATGTTGAAGCCGGTCGTCAAAAGAGCAAAATACAAATCCGGTTTTCTAGCAAATGTCAGCAGGGGTGGCAGTTTAGAAACGGTGTCCAATGTTCAAGCGAGGGTCAGTCAAAAGGCAATCAATTTCGGAGTCCAGTATTCGATCAAAGGTCTTATAAAATAATAAAATCTTGAGAAATCTGGAAAAACACATTCACATGCGCGCAAACGAAAAGCGAATGACATGACAATTGACAGACGTTGACATTGACATTTGCGTTTACAAGTGCATTCCATGGTGCAGCTGATTTTATCGATTATTTATTTGTATTAATGTCTTTTTACAGATGGTTACATTAAAAATCAATTAGATGACAGATTTTTAATAAACATCTTGTTGAGGTTGGATCAGACGAACCGCTGCAGTGGATTGAGTGGAACGATGACGAAGAAAGAAATGCACCTTGTATACTTTCACCAATGGTTTTAATTGACAGATAACAATATTCTGATAGGTTTTACAGAGTCGATTCAAATGATATATTAAGATTCTAATGGATGCGATTAAATATGCAAGGACAAGTATTACACAGAAAAAGTAACCAGAGAGACGGAAGAGATAGCTGTCACCGTCAGTTAAAAGGAAACGGAACACAGACTATGCTAAACATACATTACTAAGAATGTTGTCAACATAAGTACTACATAATTAAATTCCAACACTTCCCCTCATGCGTAACATAAATTATAATGTAGACACAATACAGCAAATTAACAATTCAAGTTAATTCCACTCTACATAATTTTGACTTTATGTCTAGCATGACAACATAGCTCATAGGTAACTAGGTACACACAACGGAATGCTTAAACCTCTACATTACAGACCTACGATACATCTCTTAAACCTAAGTCATACATCTCTTAAACCTAAGTCATTAACAAAACCTAAGTGTTTAGAACCTGATAAGGGTTTTGTAAATAGGTCAGCCACCATTTTATCAGTAGGTAAATAGCTTATGACAATGTTCTTTTCCTTTACCATGTCCTTTACCATAGTGATACCGCAAATCGATATGTTTGGTCTTCCTGTGGCAATATTCTTTTGTTTCAAGCAACGTAAGTGCACTCTGATTGTCACTAAAGATTCTACAAATATAGTGTTTATCAAAAATTTCATATAATAAATTTCTAATAAAGCATACCTCTTTGCATGAATCGCTTAAGGCCAAATATTCGGCTTCAGTAGTCGAAAGTGCAACACATCGTTGCTTACGTGACTCCCAACATATAGTTGAGGCACCAATCTTAACAACAAAGCCACTATAAGACCGCCTGTCCACAACATCATTGGCCCAATCTGCATCTGCAAACACTGATACATTGAAACTACCAGATTTAACAAATACTAGTTTTCGATTTATTGTACCACTCAAATATCTCAAAATTCTCTTTGCAGCCAACCAATGACGTCCGGTGAAGGCTGTATTAAATTGACTCAGACTATTCAGAGCATAAGTGATGTCTGGTCTTGAGCATACAGACAAATACATCAAGCATCCAATTAGCTCTCTAAAGGGATAAGTGCTATCAGTCAGAATGTCACAATTTTCAGATTTCTGAAGTTTTTCTACAGTCATAGGCGTTGATACACTTTTACAATTAGTCATTCCAAAGCGATCTAAAATCTTTCTAATATATTCAGATTGATCAAACATTAAAATACCACGATTTCTATCTCTATGTACTTTAATACCCAAACAATTCTTTAGAGTACCTAGACTTTTACAACTAAATTCAGATTTTAACAACTTAAATAATATTTCCTTTTCCTTAGTACTATTAGTGAAAACATAAAAATCGTCAACATAAAGAGCTATTAAAGTTAAATGTTTAAAATCTTTCTTGATATAGACACATGGTTCACATTTGCTTTGTATATAACCGTTATTAGTTAGTAAAGTACAAACACAATTATTCCACAATCTACTTGCCTGTTTGAGGCCATATAAGCTTTTATTTAGTAGACAGACTTTTGTCTTTTCACATGAAAATCCTACTGGTTGTTCCATATAAATATTTTCATCAAGGTTACTATGTAAAAATGCTGTATTTATATCTATGTGCTCCATGTCCATATCTAATTCATTAGCAATGCAAAATAAAATTCTTAGAGTAGTGTGTCGTACAACTGGTGAGAAGGTATCTGTATAATCAATGTTAGGCTTTTGGCTAAAACCCCTTGCAACTAGACGAGCCTTATATTTTGTATAGTTGCCTGAATCATCAGATTTTATCTTATATACCCATTTACAGCCAACTACGTTACAATCACTTGGTCTTTCAACTATTTGCCATACATTATTTTTCATAAGATAATTATATTCTTCTTGCATAGCAGCTAGCCACTGATCTTTGTTAGGGCTTAACAGTGCTTCGTCATAGGATCGAGGCACATCATAAACGCAAGCATTTACAAAAAAAGATACATCTGACAAGTCAGACAGATCATAGTCAGCATACCTTATAGGCTTCTTATTACGTGTGGAACGAACAGGTCGCTCGCAAACATCATCAGAAAACTGTTGGAGTGAATCTTCCCCTCGAACGACTGTTTCGTTCATCACAGTAGTATCTTGTTCCTCACTATCTCCCTCAACAGTCTCCTCAGCACTCTGGAAGGAAGGCTCACTTAATATTGGAGATACAAAATTGTCTTCAATTACATTCTCATTACAAATTTGATTATCAATTAAATTGTCATTACTTATTATATTTACAGACTTGCTTTGCATGTCTATATTGCAATTATTCTGGTTACATAACTTGCTTTGCATGTTTATGTTATTATATATAAAATCAGAATTGCAAACATTCTGTGACTCATTAATAATACCGTGGTTTATAAACTGGTTCTCAAAGAATATTACATTTCTAGACACAATAATCTGCTTTGGTTTAGAAGGATATATCAACCTGTAACCCTTAGTATTTTCGCAATACCCAACAAAAATACAATGTTTTGACTTTGAATCAAGTTTATTTCTTTTAATCTCAGGAATTAGTGTCAAAGCACAGCAACCAAACACACGCAGATGGTTCAGGTTCACTTTGTGACCTGTCCATACTTCTTCAGGAGTTTTATTAGGAACTGCCGCTGTAGGACTTCTGTTCTTTAAATAGATTGCAGTAGCAATGGCTTCTCCCCAGTACTCTTTAGGAAGATTTGCTTCAAGAAGCATACAGCGGGTCCTTTCAAGGAGTGTGCGGTTTAGTCTCTCAGAAACACCATTTTGTGAAGGGCTATAGGGAGCTGTAGTCTGATGAGTAATACCTTCAGATTGTAAATATCTGGAGAAGTCAGCACTGCAATACTCTCCACCTCTATCAGTACGCAGACTTTTAATAGAATAACCAGTTTGTTTCTCAACTGTTGCTTTAAATATCTTAAACTTGGACAAAACCTCTGACTTACGTGTGATTAAGTAGCCGTGTGTTTTTCTAGAGAAATCATCTGTAAAGGTTAACAGATATCTCGAACCACCTAAACTGTTAACAGGCATAGGACCACAAACATCCGAATGGATGAGCTCCAATAATTGCTTGGCACGTCTAGCTTCACCCCTAGGAAAACTTTGCACTGCTTGCTTCCCCTCAACACATGACACACACTTGTTAGTGACCGCATCATGATGAGATGGCTGAAGATTAACACCAATAGCAATATCACAGAGAATACTCACCCCACGATGACTTAAATGTCCAAGTCGCCTGTGCCATAACTCTGTTGAAACTGTGGCAACCTCAGTGTCTAGCAAACTTTGTGGCTTTGACACATTCTCCACACCATTCAAAGCTACATCTGACTGCTCCTGTAAATCAGATTTAAAACAACCACACACATTGTCCAATATATAAATTCCCCTATGACTTGTGGCAGTTACTATTAAAGATTCCCCTTTGAAAACATAACATTTACTTTTACTAAAACTAACAGATAAAGCCTTCTCAGTCAATTTACTAACACTTATTAAATTACTTGAGAGGTCAGGTATATATAAAACATCTGTTACAATTTGTGTCTTGTTATTTTTCATGGGAATACAAACCTCACCATAACCTAAACATGACAGGGAATTACCATCAGCAACTTGTACCTTTTTGTTACATTTTTCTAACTTATTAAACCACTTCAGGTCCTTACACATATGGGTACTCGCCCCAGAATCCACAATCCAGTCTGAGCTTTCAAAAACACCAAAACATCCAGCAACTAACACAGTTTCATTTTCACTTGTTTTCTTCATCTTTTTAAGCTTGAAACACTTCGCCTTTATGTGTCCTGGGCGATGACAATAGTGACATATAATTTGCTTCTTAAGATGTTGCTGCTTAGATAGGAGGGCTCGATCATCAGATTTTTCAATATGCTTCCTCCGGTGTTCTTCTTGTAGCAGCCTTGTCCTGACTAGTTCACTAGAGATAGTGCCAGTGACTGCTACAGCCTCAAGGCTCGAGACTATGATATCAAATTCCTGTGGAAGTCCACTCAAAATCAACTCTGCAATTTCAGCATCCTCTATAGTGCGACCTATGTCCGATAGTTGCTGCACGAGGGTCATGATATGTTCAATATAGGTGTCCATATTATTAAAATCTTCATAATTAGCACGGTGTAGTTTTCTTAAAAGTGTGACACGTCTACAAAAACCTTTGTCTTCAAAAACTGTACTCAAGTTGTCCCATGCTTGCTTAGCTGTCTGTGCATTTCTGACGTATTGTATGCATGTTGGTTTCAGGGCCAAGCTAATGCGGGCAAGTGCGCGCAAGTCTTTGCCGGCATTCACAGATGCAGATCTTCAATGCATGACCATAAGTCCTCCATGATGAGACACATTTTCATATTAAATTTCCAAATGTTAAAGTTGCTTACTCCATCTAATTTTTCGAAAGGTATGTAGACATTATAACCTCGTGAACTCTCTGTAGTCACAGCAGCAGGTGAATTAACGTTTGCGGGACTCGTGCCACGCGTGCCCGACTCCATGTCGCACGTCAACAGCATCAACCAAACGCTTCAATTCACGCCTGTAGTCGCATTCAGCCAAAAAACACGAAGGCAGCCCTTTTCCTCGTCAAACACGTTCCATCTCTGGGCTGAGGTCCTGGGCCCATAACCTGTTGAGGTTGGATCAGACGAACCGCTGCAGTGGATTGAGTGGAACGATGACGAAGAAAGAAATGCACCTCGTATACTTTCACCAATGGTTTTAATTGACAGATAACAATATTCTGATAGGTTTTACAGAGTCGATTCAAATGATATAATAAGATTATAATGGATGCGATTAAATATGCAAGGACAAGTATTACACAGAAAAAGTAACCAGAGAGACGGAAGAGATAGCTGTCACCGTCAGTTCAAAGGAAACGGAACACAGACTATGCTAAACATACATTACTAAGAATGTTGTCAACATACGTACTACATAATTAAATTCCAACAAACGACACCCATGACTGAAAAACCAAAAGATTCCTCGGCGCCATCTTGGATTTTCATTTTGACATCATTTTCGTAATCAGCGACCCCAAAAACCATGAAAACGACACCCATGACGTAAAAGTCAAAAATTTTCGTCGGCGCCATCTTGATTTTAATTTTGACCTCATTTTCGTAATAAGCGACCCCAAAAACCATGAAAACGACACCCATGACTGAAAAATGATTCGCGGGTAGGTGTAAAAAAAGTTGACACGTATTTTCGTATGTCTTTTTTAATTAAAAATAATATTAAGTATTTTTACTTGTTTTTGAGTACAACATTAGTTATCTAAACCTCTAAATAAGCAGTACTTACATTGGTGAAACATTCCATGTAACAACAGTACTTAAAACTACACCACCTGCCAGCTCTCACTAGTACTTCATAGTCACAAAAGTTCTGCATATTTTGCCATGTCATCTCAACTTGATGATATCCAATCGGCCCAGAAGAACCTCGAGGAGTGCTTCCATAAAAAGATGGGTGAGCTTGAAGCACAGATCCAAAGTGCTGGACCCGCCAAGGACACCGTAGCAAAGATTGCTGAAGAGTTCCGGTCATTTCGTGAGCTTATGTTCGGTGTGCTGGGACTTCTTAGGAAGCAGATCATGGAGTGCTCAAGAGTGGTTGATGGATTGGAGACAAGATCTCGTCGGAAAGCACTCATTTTCACCGGGTTTGTTGAAGCGGATAAAGAGGATTGCAATGCTCTTGTATTGGATATTCTGAAGAACAAACTGGCACTGCGTGACGTCACTGCTTCTTCCATCAAAGTGTGCCACAGACTTGGAACATCAAGCAAAGGACCAAAAACTAGCAGGCCTATATTGGTGAGGTTTTCCAATGTTGAGCTGAAATCCACTGTTTGGAAGGCAAAGTCTGCATTAAAGGGTTCTACGGTCACTGTCAAGGAGTTCCTGACCCGGTCTAGGCAATCAGTCTTCAGCAGGGCGCGCCTGCACTTCGGGATATAATAATATAATAATAATCTTTATTTATCAAAAAACATACAGAGTTTGAAATACAGTTTGCTATTTCGATTAGAAATACATTAACAGTTTATGTTGCAAAAATTCTGTACAATAATGTTCATTCTGCCGGCATGCTGGACTCAGGATGGGGTTATTGTCATCAGATGTCGCGATGGAACACGGCATAAGATTTCTTCTTTAGAGGAACTCAATCCCTTGTTGGCTAAGTACCCTAAGAAGACTGGGGAAACATCTGCTGGTACTGGAGGCAAGCCTGATAGTGGAGCACGTAAAAACTAAGTGTTTGCAACATTAATGTGTTTGTGGTTCTCCATCTTATCAGTTTTTTGGACTTGGGACGTCAGTTCACGTAATTATTATTGTTATCGTTCACTTCTATATATTCGTTACCCGTCTACCTACTTACTTTTTCTTATTTTCACCTCAAAATTACTAAAATTTAATTCCGTTGATAATCTAAAATAACTGTTTCGACATTTGCTGTCACCTGTCAAGTCAATCATTAGTCTATGCTGTCTGTCAGTCATTTGCCTAAATTTTGACGTTCCATTTTCGTTGTTCTACGTCTATGGTCTATGTTTCGTAAATTGCGTTCCGTTTTTGTTATTGTAACTTTGTCATTTGTATCGTTTTGTTCTTTGATTGTTCATAATATTTTGTGTTTAATTATGTTTGTGATGCTGTTTCCTCCTATAAATTGATGTTTTTTCTAGTTTTGTATAACTACTGTACGGTGTTACTAGGATCTTTTGGCGCTTGAATGACTTTATTAAAAATAAGCTTTAGTTCCGATTTTGGCCACGCGTCTAAGGATCCATGTACAACTGTACTGCCATACTGGTGCTGCTGGTGGGTGGTGCACAGAAATTGGTGTTAGCCAGTGTTAGCAATCTTAGCTATAGTTTATTTGTGTATTTAGCGATTATTTATATTTATATTATTTTTATTTGTATTTTATGTTAACTGATGATGATTCTTTTTACTCTGCCATTGATTCCTCTAGCTCTTCCGCTGATGCAAGTTTTAGCTCCTTGACTGACACCCTTGGTGACTTTGTGCGTCGGAGTTTCTGCCAACAAAATGGTAATTTGTTTAATGTCTGCCATATAAATGCGCAAAGTGTCCCAAGTCACCTCAGTGATCTGTTGGACACATTTGCTGCCACCAATGCCCATGCCGTTCTGGTTTCGGAGAGTTGGCTTAAACCTCATCTTCTATCCACCACCTACTCTCTCCCAGGTTTCACTCTTATACGTAATGATAGAATTGGAAAGGGAGGAGGTGGTGTAGCTATCTATCTTCGTAGTGATTTCCCTTTCAAAATCATTGCCTCATCTCCCTCACAATACCATGCTTCTGCGGAGTACCTCTTTTTGGAGGTCTACGTTAAAGGCGTCAAGACCCTTCTTGGTGTTGTTTATTGTCCACCCGCCGTTGACTATTTTTCCAAACTCGAATTGGCGCTGGAATCCGTAGGGTCAGAGTACGCACATTGCGTCATCATGGGTGACCCTGACCTTGCTCACCATACCCCTCAATCTCGTAAACTCCTTCACATCATTGAGTCTGTTAGTCTCCATATACTTTCACTTCAACCTACCCATTTTAACATCTCAGGCGATGACACTTGGCTTGACTTAATCCTGACATCCACTCCCTCCCTTGTTTCCTCTCACGGTCAGTGTCCCGCTCCTGGATTTTCTCATCATGATCTCATTTTCCTCTCCTATGTCCTTAAACCACCTAAACCTGTCCCAAAAGTTCTGCACATGCGGTGTTTTGCGCGCATGGACGTTGAGAAGCTTCGTCAGGACGCTTCAGACCTCAGTTGGGAACATCTTACAGCGGCGACAGATGTAGACGACAAACTGCGCATTTTTGATCGGATGGTTCTTGCTCTCTACGATAAACACGCTCCTGTTAAGAAGATCAAACTTCGGCGTCCTCCTGCTCCTTGGATGACGACAGGGGTTCGAATGGCGATGAGGCGCAGGGATCGGGCCTTTCGCAAATTTAAAAAGGATCGCAGTGAAGAAAATCGAAACTTTTTCAAAGCTGCTAGAAATCGGTGTAATCAGATGATACGCAACGCTAAACGCCGCCATATTCTCGAGAACATATCTTCTTCTTCACCTGCTGACATTTGGAAGTTCCTTGGTACTCTTGGTGTCGGCAGACCACGGCATGTGGATTTTCCTAATACAATGGGCCTAGATGATATCAACCGTCATTTCACAACCACCTGTCATTTGGATTCCCAAATGTTGTCCCAGACGGTTGATTTCATTACGGCCTAGCTAGTCCCATCATTGAACCATTTCACTTCTCTCCAGTCACCTCGGATGATATTAAAAAGATCATCCTGTCCATAAAATCCAAGGCTGTGGGCTATGACGGCATCAGTCGTAGTATGGTCGTTTGGATCCTCGATATCCTTCTTCCTCCGATTACCCACATCATCAACTTTTCTCTTGATTCTGGACAATTCCCATCCCTGTGGCGTATGGCCTATGTCCGCCCTTTCCCTAAAATTTCAAATCCCTCCCTACCCTGTCACTTTCGACCCATTTCCATTCTCCCATTTCTGTCTAAAGTACTTGAGGCCTGCGTACATAAGCAGTTTACGGGGTTTGTTCACCGGAACAACCTTGTTAGCTCTTTTCAGTCTGGATTCAGGCCTGGGCACAGTACAACCTCCGCTCTCCTTAAAGTGACTGGTGACGTTAGAGAAGCGATGGAGGATACCAAGGTTACTGTTTTGGTATTAATTGATTTCTCCAATGCCTTTAACGCCGTCAGCCATGAGATTCTCCTTTCTATCCTCTCTCATCTTATGGTTTCGTCCGAGGCTCTGGAATGGTTCTCTTCTTATCTTCGTGGACGTCAGCAGTCGGTTCGTGTTGATGAGAACTCGTCGAGTTGGCGTGAGCTGGATGCTGGTGTTCCACAGGGTGGCATTCTTTCTCCATTGTTATTTTCCATCTTCATTAATTTTATAACTCACTGTCTTCAGTGTTCGTATCATCTCTATGCTGATGATCTTCAGTTGTACACAGCTGCGCGGGTAGAAGGTTTACCGGACGCTATAGCAGATGTAAACCGAGACTTAGAAGCTATCAGGAAGTGGTCTGACAGTTTTGGGGTGTCAGTAAACCCCTCAAAGTGTCAGGCTATTTTAATTGGGAGCTCGCGCATGATGGGTAGGGTGACGCTTAACTCTCTTCCCTCCCTTATTTTCAATGGTACCGTCATACCTATTACCCCTACTGTGAAAGATCTCGGTTTGCATCTTGACTCGACTCTTAGCTGGCACCGTCAGGTCTCTAGTGTTAGTCAAAGAGTCAACGGTACTCTGCGATCCCTGTACCGTCTGAGAAACTTTTTGCCTGCTAAGACGAAAACTATGCTTGTGCAGACTTTGATATTCCCTATAATCGACTATGGTGACGTGTGCTACTTTGACTTGAATGCGGTTTTGCTCGATAAGCTTGACAGACTGCTCAACAATTGTATCCGGTTCATATTCAACCTCAGGAAATACGATCATGTGTCGAGCTATAGATCTGAGCTTAAATGGATGTCCATTCGCCAAAGGAGAAGTTTGCGCGCTTTGACCACGCTTTTCTCCCTTCTCAACTCTCCCAATCCTCCTTCTTATCTTGAGTCTCACTTCCAATATCTATGTTCTACACACGCGAAGAATCTGCGTTCTTCTAACAATCTACTCCTACTCTGTCCTTCTCATACTTCTGACTTTGTTCATTCGTCCTTTTATATTCAGTCTATTCTTCTTTGGAATGCGCTTCCTCTTGATATCAGGACGGCCACAAGTCGGTATGCATTTAAGCGGAAATTCAAATTCAAATATTTTATTGGAACAAAAACATTTAACAATTTTTGTGTACGTTAATACTGCGTTAGTTTAGAAACTGTGTCGCAGTTATTAGCGCCCACCCCTGGAGCGGAAGACAACAGACGTTCCATAACAATAATTTTGGTTTTGCTTATAAGTAGATAGAAACTAGTTAAACATTTAATTATTATAAAACTAAAACTAGACATTTATTAATAAAACTAAGATTAGTAGCAAGATAGGGGGGTGTGTGAAAGTGAGTGAGTGTGTGTGTGTTAGGGGAGGGTGTGTAAGTGCGTGCATCAGTGTGTGTGTGTGTAAGTGCGTGCGATAGTGTGTGTGTGGGTAGGGTACGTGTATGTGGAGGATGTGAAACAATGTAATTTAATTTTTTATGAGGCTCTCAGTTTCCTCATAAGTCATGTTTTGAAGCCATTTTTCAATTTTTTGCTTACACTCGCGTAATGTGAGTGGGTAGATACGTAAATTTTCATTAATTTTGTTATAAATAACAGGACTTAAAAAGTTATAGTTTCTTCTCACAATTGTTAGATTAACGCACTCTGTCTGGCATATTCTGTTAACTCTACGTTTTCGAGTATTAAGATTAGGGTCATATTTAATTTCAGTATGCTTACGTAATAAAGTGGATATCAGAAATGCTTGTCTTACAGTAAGAACTTTCCAAAGCGCATACAAGTCATGCGTGGGGAAACGAATAGGTTTGTATGCCATAACTTTTAGAACAGCTCTTTGTGCTCTTTCCAGACGAAGAAGAAGGTATTTACCAGAGCATCCCCACGCGGTAATGCAGTAGGTTATTACGGAATGTGCCAGTGCAAAATAAACGGTTTTCAATGTTTTAAAATCAGCTGAGGTTCTAAGGCTTTTGAATACAAATATTAACTTCCTGACACGTGAAACCAAAGACCCAATCTGCCCATTCCAGGTCAAAGTGCTATCAATAATCACCCCTAAGTATTTAAATTGTTGTAATTGCAGAGTTATTTTCTAAATAAATAGTGTAGAGTGATTTCAACATCTCTCTATCTTGATTTTGTATACATATATATATATTTATAGGATAGGCATATATTTATGTATGTGTATTATATGTTGATAATCTATTTATGTTACTATTTGTATATTATATTTATAAATCATTAGGTATGATATATTTGAATATTATTTTTTTATCATTGTTCCTCTCAAAAAGAGCACCTGCCATCCAATCTCTACACCACCCTTGGTTGACTGGTAGAGAATGCCTAAGGCATTAAGTCCGCCTTTGTACCTTTTTTTTGTGTGCGAGAGGTTTAAATAAATAAATAAAAATCAAAAATTTTCCTCGGCACCATCTTGGATTTTCATTAAAAACCAAAAATTTTCCTCGGCGCCATCTTGGATTTTCAGTTTGACATCATTTTCATAATCAGCGATCCCAAAAACCATGAAAACGACACCCATGACGGAAAAATCAAAAATTTTCGTCGGCGCCATCTTGATTTTAATTTTGACCTCATTTTCGTAATCAGCGACCCCAAAAACCATGAAAACGACACCCATGACGGAAAAACCTAAAATTTTCCTAGCCGCCATCTTGGATTTTAATTTTGAGCTCATTTTAGTAATCAGCGACACCAAAAACCATGGAAACGACACCCATGACGGAAAAACCTAAAATTTTCCTAGCCGACATCTTGGATTTTAATTTTGAGCTCATTTTCGTAATCAGCGACCCCAAAAACCATGAAAACCACACCCATGACGGAAAAATTTAAAAATTTCCTGGCCGCCATCTTGGATTTTCATTTTGAGCTCATTTTTGTAATCAGCGACCCCGAAAACCATAAAAACGACACCCATGATGTAAAAACTCAAAATTTTCTATGTTACTTTCACTGTCTTATATTAGTTATATTATGTATATCACAATAATATTATATATTTCATTATCACAATAGTAAAATAAAACATTCCTTAGTTTGTATTTTTTCCCAATTCAATTCTAAGTAAACTGCAGTGAAACGTGTTACGCACCTCTGCCTCTGCACGTGTGTGTATGAAGAAGCGTACATCACGCACACAGGCGCAAGAACCGTCAGTCGCCGCTCGTTTCGAAGTTACTCGATTTTGTAACAACGCTCTTAAAGTTTTGAGGTCAGAATAGCGATTTAGAACCTGCTACGAGTCAACATCTCTAAATTATAATGTTTGTAAACCTGAATCCCTGCAACCTGGTGAGATACAGTTGTTTACAATAAGAGCAAATACGTCGAGACTTGTAACAATGTGTAGTTGGGTAGTGGAGGTTGTAAATGGTAGGTTTAAGAGATTATAAACTAATAATAAGAAATGATTTCAGCAACAATGCCGCTACCCATCTAATAACTGATTTTCGAATAGCAGCCCCCCATGATAAATGCTTTCCATGTACCCATTACAGATAGACCAGATGCCTCTTGAGCGTGCCTTGCCATTTAATTTTATTATTTTTATATTGTGAATGTGAGGACCATGTCTTTCTCTAATTTTAACTATTGTCTGGCAGTTTGAGTACTATAAGCGACCCACCCAAATGTCCTTTCTTTGGTATTGTTCGTCGTGACGTTGAGCTCCTTGAGTTTATAAGTCGAGCTCCACGATAACTGACAAATGCTTGCACTGACTGGACGGGTCCACTCAAATCTGTGTGGTGCTTTATTCAAAAGACCATCTCAGACACTAATCTGCATGATCTTCATGTATTTTATTATTTTCATATTGTGAATGTGAGGACCGTGTGGGTTTTTATTTAATTTTAACGATTGTTTGGCAGTTTGAGTACTTTAAGCGACCCACCCAAATGTCCTTTCTTTGGTATTGATCGTCGTGACGTTGAGCTCCTTGAGTTATAAGTCGAGCTCCACTATAACTGACAAATGCTTGCACTGACTGGACGGGTCCACTCAAATCTGTGTGGTGCTTTCTTCAAAAGACCATCTCAAACACTAATCTGCATAGTCTTCAAGTGTGTATTATACCAAGATTATGTTTGTACCTTGAACATATTGTAAACCCAAAAGATTTTAAAAGAGTGTCTGTTGTGTCTGTACATGGGATGTGAATGATAGCGAGTTCGATGTAATATTTAAGTGTTTATTCTTAATACAAGATAGTAGTACATAAAGCAGAACATGCGTAATGTAATGAGAAACGTCAGTGGATTGACATAGGTGACATCAGTCAACTATACGTTCTGAAACGCACGTATGATAAGTCGGAGCCTAACACTCTCCCTCGTTATTAATTTAAAGGTTCAACCGGTTGGGTGGTCTTCTAGTCCTGGTACTTTGACGTGGTTCTATCCTGGCCGGTATAGGTGTATGTAGAGGCAAGGTAGGTGTAGGTGACGTCAGAGCCGTTGTAGGTTTAGATGTCTCAAGGTTCGGTTCCGGTAAGAAATCTGGCTTATCCGTTTCAAAGCTTGGCATGGGGGGGATCGATTCTTTTCTTGTAGGGCTAATTTGTGTAGTTGATAAACCTTTTTCAGGTGATTTTGGTAAGTCTAAATTTTCCTGCAGGTCTCTCGGTCTCATATGGTAAGTATCTGGTATTTTAGTGTTCTCCCATAAGCATGTAGTCTTAATGATTTGATCTTTGGTGTCTTCTTCCATCTACTTCCACCTCGTAATGTAATTTTCCTCTCCTATCTATTATTTTTCCAAATTTCCATTTGTTGCTGTCATACATTCTTATTTGAACTTTATCTCCTCTTTGAAACTCTTTGTTTGGTTCTATTTCTTCATTGCTGTGATTTCTTATTTCTTGTCTTCTTTTTACTAAATCAATCCTTGTTCTGTAAATTCTCTTGAACATCATCTCTCCTGGGCTTAACCCTGTAGTACTGTTAGGTGTTTTTCTGTACATACTTAAAAATTTTTGAAGTTTATATTGTAAAGAGCCATCTTCATTACTCATTGCTTTCAGCTTATTCTTCACAGTCTGAACGTATCTTTCTGCTTGGCCGTTGGTCGATGGATGAAATGGTGCTGTAAATTTTGCCTGAATTCCATTTTCTTTTAAGAATCTCTGCATTTCCTCGGACCTAAATTGTCTTCCATTATCAGAGACTTGTGTTATTGGTAAGCCAAATGTAGTGTATAACTTCTTTAGAATGTTAATAGTGGCTGTAGCTGTAATAGAAGTAGTGGGTATGACTTCTAGCCATTTAGTATAGGCATCTACCACAATAAGGAAGTATGTGTTCATGAATGGGCCAGCATAGTCAATATGAATTCGGCTCCAGGGTTCTTTAGGGTATTCCCAGGTGTGCACCGGTACTTTAGTAGGGTTTTTCTGCATCAAACAGCAACTCTTACATTGTTTCACCATATTTTCTATATCTGTGTCAATGTTTTTCCACCACACATAACTTCTTGCTAAAGCCTTCATCTTTACAATACCAGTGTGTGCTGTATGTAATTCTTCTAAGATTTGAGGTTGTAATTTCGGAGAGGTAGAAAGCTTCATCATCTGTAAGTGTATCATTCCTCTCATTTATTCTTGTATGTTGCAGTCTTGAAAGGTAGTCTGCATTACCATGTTCTGTAGTTTTTCTTAGTCTTATTTCATAATCAAATCCCGCCAAAAAATTAGCATAGTGTACAAGTCGTATGGCCGTAGTAGCGGGTGTTGCTTTCTCTGGGTGTAGGATTCTGGCTAATGGTTGATTGTCCACAATGAGTATTATTTTCCTGCCATAGCAATATTGAAAAAATTTCTTCAGTCCCCATACTAGTGCCGCTGCTTCTTTGTCTAACTGGCTGTAACCTTTCTCTGCTTTTGTGACAGATCTTGAAGCAAATGCTATGGGTCGTTCAGACTTATCTGGCATAATGTGTGACAAAACTGCTCCGAATCCAGTGGGTGATGCATCAGTGGCTAATGTAACTGGTAAATTGTAATGGAATGGTGTAAGTACTTTTTCTCCCCAAATTTCCGTTTTCAGCTCTTGAAATGCTTTCTCACATTCTGTGGACCATGTAAATTTTGTATTTTTCTGCAGCAATTTGTATAACGGAGTTAGTTTCGACGCTAAGTTGGCAATGAATTGTTGATAATAATTTACCATTCCCAAGAATGTACGTAGGGATGTTACATCTGTAGGACGTGGACTATTCTTTATATCATTTATCTTCTCTTCTGTAGGGTGTAATCCTTTTTCATTTATGTTATGTCCTAAGTAAGTAACTGATTTCTGGAAAAATTGACATTTCTTCCTGTTTAGGTGTAGTAGTCCACATTCTTTTAATTTTTCGAATACTTTCTTGATTCTTTGTAATAATTGTATGTATGTATGTCCTTGTAAGGCAATATCGTCAAAGAAACAAGCTGTTCCTTCTATTCCTTGAAGCGTTTGATCCATGTATCTTTGCCAAACATTTGGTGCAATTTTCACTCCGAACATTAATCTTTTAACTTTGTATGTACCTTTGCATGTACTTATAGTTTGCATCTCTGCTGTATCTTCATTTGTCTTCATGTGTAAATATGCTTGGTTTATATCCAGTGTACAAAAATATTTTCCACCACTAAGTTTTGAAAATATTTCTTCAACCCGAGGAATGGGGTAGTTATCATTTTCCAGATTTTTATTTAGTGTTGCTCTGTAGTCTGCACACAAGCGAACCTTTCCATTTTGTTTTATGACAGGAACAATTGGAGTCCCCCATTGTGAGTATGTAACTTTTTCTAATATTCCTTCTTTTTCTAGCCTGTCAATTTCTGCTTCCACTTGATCTCTTAGTGCAAATGGCACTGGACGTGGCTTCAAAAATACTGGTACTGTACCTTCTTTTAATTTAAAAACTGCTTGGTAATCCTTTATTTCTTCAGAGAATAAGTCTTTGTATTTTTCTATTACTTGTTTTAATTCCTCGTTAAACTCCTTTTCTGTAATGTCTTGTTTTTGTAGTGAATTTATCTCAAATTTTAGGTTTAATTTCCTCATCCATTCTCTCCCTAATACTGGATCTACTTTTCTGTCAATAACAAAGATTCTACCTTTCACTTCTGTATTTTTGTATTTAATATTTAAGTTACAGGTACCCAGTGGGTGTATTATTTCTCCTGTGTATGTTCTTAGCTTTACGGGTGTATTTTCCAGTTTCAGGTTGTTGAAATAATTTTTGTAATATTCCATGGAGCATGTTGTAACTGCTGCACCTGTATCCAGCTCTATAGTGTGTGGTTTACCATTTAGTTGTAGTGTAATATTGAATTTATCATTTTGCAGGTTGTTTATGTGGAATATGCTATGTATTTCATATATTTCATCTTCATCCATGGACTGTTCATCAACTATCTCTAGTTGTTTCTGTTCCCTGAGACATACTGATTGAATAAATGTCCTTTTGTCTTGCATTTCTTACAGAACAATTTATCTTTTAGTCTGCACTGCGTTGCTGAATGATTTTCTTTTCCACACCGGAAACACTTTATTTTTCTTTCCTGTTTATTGTTTAAATCATCTGTAAGCTTTTTGTATGTATTTGTAGTTTTTCTTTGTTTGTCCATGTTTAGGTTCTTTGTATTCATAGATATTTTGTTTATATTTGATTGAGTATCTGAACCCATTTCTTTTGTTTCAGCTTTGGAAGTCTCAATTGCCAGTGCAATCTTAATTAAATCATCAAATTTTGTAGAAGATTCTTGTAATAATCTTTCTTTGATTTCAGAGTTATGCAACCCTCGTATGAACTGTACTCGCAGATGAGTCTCAAAAGTACTGTGATTGCAATTATTACAAATAAAATTTCATTTATTGCCTATTTCTTTTAATCCTGCCACATAATTAGCAATGCTTTCACATTCATGTTGTTGTCGCAGGCAGAACTTGTGTTGTTGGGCTACTTCCCCTGGTTCTGGGGCAATTTGATTCCCTAATAATTTTATAAGGTCATCATATGTTTTGGATTCTGGACACTCTGGTGCTGTTATGTTCTTTAGTACTTGGTAGTATTTAGGACCAATACAATTAAGAAAAATTTGCACTTTAACTGTAGCGTTGGTGACACCTTTCAATGTAATGTAATTTTGGAGTCTTTGTAAGTAGGACGAAAATGATTCGTTATTTTCATCGTACGGTTGCAGCGTAATACCACTAACCGATTTATCATTATTTTGTAAGGCTTGTTGTAATTGAGTTTGTTGTAATTGCATACCTCGCATCGTTTCCATCATTTGGGACAGAACTTGCCCTAGTTGTTCCATTGTAGTAGTATGTGCGTACGTAAGTGACGGAGAAGGAAGGTGTGATGCGGGTTATCATCACAGGCAGGCACCCTTGGAGCAAAGGAAAAGGGTATTTAGGAGCACGTGGGATTTTTCACTGCCCGCGAGGTTATGTATCACTTCACTACTCATTTCCTTCACAACATCCACTCCTCGTCGCCAGTCTGTTGTGTCTGTACATGGGATGTGAATGATAGCGAGTTCGATGTAATATTTAAGTGTTTATTCTTAATACAAGATAGTAGTACATAAAGCAGAACATGCGTAATGTAATGAGAAACGTCAGTGGATTGACATAGGTGACATCAGTCAACTATACGTTCTGAAACGCACGTATGATAAGTCGGAGCCTAACAGTGTCCATGAAGTTTCTTGCCATTCTTCTCATGAGACCAACGCTTTGGAATTGGCAACTACAGTACACTCACGAGTTATTATGCCTTGTGACTGGGACTGTAGCTTAGTTTATTTAGCTTCAGTAGTTCAGTAGTTTGCTGCCGCACTCGGAGAGCTTCAGTGGTTGCTTGGGCCGTCGCTTGGTAAGGGCTTTTGGCGGTTTTGTCATACAAAACTATGTCAGGCCTTTGCTGGGTGGCGGCTTGAGTAATCGTTGGATATCTCTGAGTGCTGCAGTTAGTTTAGACTATTCAAAAGTGCCTGTTACTGGCCTACTTGAAATAAATATTTTTGACTTTGACTTTGACTTTGCAAAAATTAAATGAACCCAACACATTAGCTGATTTTATTATTGAAAATAATATTAATGGAAGAAGCATCATCTTTTATTAGCATTCATGCTGATATTCTTCTAAATGAGTTCCCAGTGATGACAGAATCTGATTTAATTTTATTTGCGTTGGGAACTTATCAGCTAAAGCAAGTGCGCTCTTATTACGGAGAACATAATGTATGGCAAAATGGTATTTTTGAAATTGAAGTTTGCTGTGATGTTGAGCCTCTTCATATACCAGATGAAAAAAAGGGTGAAATGTTTTTATTTAGGGCTAGAATACAGTCAAAACACCGTAGTGGAAAAGTATATTACACATATATTTTATTAAATATCCAGAAAAACAGTTGGGAGCACAGAATCCACAGTTATTACTGTAACTGTATAATTGGAAAACATACCATGGGTTGCTGTGCTCACATCATGACTATTGTTTGGTATATGGGGATATGAGGTGGGCTCGACATCAACAAGATATTTCAGTACCTGCCTCCTTCCTAGATCTCTTAGTAAGAGAAAATGATGAAAATGAGGAAATGGAATAAAAGAAAATAACAAGTCAAGTAATAATAATATCAAGTCATACTTAATGGTGCTGTCGTCTGTCATAAAAGTGTAGTTATTTTCAGGTCCCCTTGTGACAGATGACTGATCTCGAAAGGGTTCATCATCTACCTGCCCTTATCCCATTTTACTTGGGGTCGGCGCAACACGTTTTCTTCTTCTACTCTCCCCTTTATCGAAAGGGTTCATCATTAAAATTATTATATTAATTTCCTTGGAGTTCATTGAATAACGATTTAGTCACTCGAACGTCCCGGTCTCTTTTGACACTCTTTACATTACGTAGATGGACTGGTGATGTTCTGCGACATCAATAATTCTTTTGATTTTTGACCTTTGATTTTGTCAGATGAAATAGTTTGACAGCTGTCAACGCTGTCATGAACGTTTCTTTGAACGCAGTTATGATGCGAGGTGGTGTATTTTCATATTCTAATAATTCCTAATCTGTACTATATTGAAGAATTTTAAATAGGTACTGCCCATAACACCATTTATTGGAAGGAGCTTAAATAGTAATTTGTACCTTGGTACATGGTTTGGCCAAAAAAAACACCTTTATATGGGACCAAATGGCAACTATATCGCATCAAACTAAAAAAGAATTACGTAAATCGGATCATAAATCTCAGTAATCGCTGTACACACGGCTACACAATACATCAAGCTATACAAAACCAGTATAATCTGATCGTTCATTGTGCGAAAAGATCTAGTAAAGTGAGGCCAAGATTAACTGGTTTTGTATAGCTTGATGTGTAGCCGTGTGTACATACGTATACAATATACCAATCGAAGTGAGAACTTCCTCCTTTTTGAAGTCGTTTAAAAAATATGAACTTCGAAATCGTTGTTCTGCAATGGAAAGTTTTAAATCTAAGACAATTTTATGCCTTTAAAAAATCTCAGGGTTGCTTTTGAAATACGCATCTAGATATAACAGCTGGGGTTAGGGGAGGGGGGAGAGGGGGGGTCTCCCCACCCCCCCTTCAACCCCCCAAGTGAGGAAATGCGTAGTTTTTTTTTTATTTAACTTTTTAAATTTTGAGGTTAGAATAGCGCTAAAACGCGAAACGGGTAAAATTTTTCTGTCATTTGACAGGGGAAGGGTGAGCGGTGGTGCCCACCGTGCCCTGGCACCACTCCCATGTAAAGGCGACGCACCATTCTTATAATAATAATAATGACGTCACTCATACATGCAACGCATGTACTCTATGAAGCGCGCTCGCTTCGCTCGCATATTAAATAACACTAATATCTTCTGTCCTCGAAGTGCCGGGCCTCCGCCGGCCTCCGCCGGCCTCCTTCGTCGGCCTACGGCCCGGTGCCCATGCCGCCCATATAGGATACGTAGTACAAAAAATATGAACTTCCTAAGCGACGGGTCGGAAATTCTATCCAATTATATTATTGAAAATGTAAGATCACTATGCGAACAGCAAACGGAATGACAAACGTCAAAACTGTCACCATTCATAACAAAATGGCGGAAAACGTTCCGTTTCACATTCACAGAATATTTATTTTTCCTATATTGATGAAAAAACATGTTCCGTTGCACGTAACTTCAAACGCTAATTTAAAGAAAACCACGAGTCTCCCCAGGGTGAAAGGGGTGACAATTGAAAGGGGCAAACATCTTCCATAAAATACAACCCTTATCAACTCCAAATTCGGGATGCGTAATTCAAAAGCCAACCCAAAATCTCCTTAAATATGGAGAAAAATAGAGAACATGGTTCAGTAAAAATAATTAGTTTATTTGTAACTGAAACTGAGACTATATGCCTTATTTTGAAGTCACTATTTTTCATGAAAACTCGTCTTGTAAGGTTACAAACTTGTAACAAAGTTAAATAAATTATTAAATATTTAAGGAAATTAAAATTTGCCTCCTTGCAACATTTGTTTAGTGTTAAACTTGTCAAGTCTTTCTTGACGTTTCGACTACTTTTGACGTTTGTTTACTTGTAGTCAAATACCAATATTGTTTATATTAACATTGGTATTTTCTCAAGCATTTTTGATTGATAGCCAAGAGTACAGTACCTCTGCTAACCTCTCTGTGGCTAAAGCTGCGACCCCACTGGATATACTTCTACATTCAATAGGTAGCTGGCAGCTGTTATTGTTGTGTTGAAGAGGAACGACAATGTGTATATTGCAGTGTTCCAATATTCCATATTACCATAACAAAGTTGTTGGGGATACACAGCAGAGCTATCACGTCACGAGTTTAAATGACACAAAAGTATGCTTGCAAGTGTACAAGATAATTCCAAAATATTCAATACATACAAAGGCATTTAAGGTTTGAATCTTGTCAACCCATCTTCAAATCACAGATCCATTTAACTAAAAGGAATAGAAGAGGTTTTCTATTACATTATTGAACTATCCAAACCTGTTAAGTGTAAAATGAAACTCTTTCAAAATAGAAATAACTCAAAAATGTGTAAAGTCATTTGTAGAATTACCGTACCTACACATAATCTAAATATTTAGATGTTGTACTATCTAAGAAAGTAGTAATTTTTACACCATGAGAAGTTCCTAAAAAAAATTATTTACATCTCATTCTTCCCATATTAAAAATGCATTCTGATATTTAATTTTAAGGTTGATTTCCACGTTAGTATTTCAACAATTTATAATTTGTTTTGTTTGAAGAAAGTACCTATTTTTGTATTATAATATTATGTTTGTACCTATGCCATGTTTAGTTAAATTAAAGTTGTAAAATGTTTTGGTGATAATGATTGTATGTAGGTACCTATCTTTTAGTCAACAGTATTATTTTTTGTATATGTATTAGTAAGATATTAGATGTGTGTAAGTATTAAGTAGTAAAGTTATTGTCTTGTTTAAAATTTTGACCTAAGTAAGTAGATATACTTACTGTCATTAATTTGTAATTATCATGCCATTGTATTATGAATTAGATGGAATGTGTTCTGCAATGAAATAATTATTAAATGGTTTTGGTTGGTTTTGGTTAATTTTAAATCAAATGTTGAAGGTATGTGTAGTTACGTGTGCTATGTACCTATACTATGATTTTAATTGGATTGAAATAAAATTACATAGGGTATATTTTTATAGATTGATTTATAGGTATTTAGTAGAATATTTGAATGTATTTGATATCTATATATCTATATAAATAAAAAGAGAAGTCCTGACTGACTGACTGACTGACTGACTGACTGACTCATCAACGCCCAGCCCAAACCGTTGGACCTAGAAAGCTGAAATTTTGCACAGAGGTTCCCTTTATAATGTAGACAAGGAATAAGGAAGGATTTTTCGAAATTCAACCCCTAAGGGAGATAGATAGGGGATGAAAGTTTGTATGGAAAATCGTCATTTTCACGCGGGCGAAGCCGCTGGCAAAAGCTAGTACTTAAATAAAAAGAGAAGTCCTGACTGACTGACTGAGTCATCAACGCCCAGCAAAGCTGAAATTTTGCACAGAGGTTCCCTTATAATGTAGACAAGGAATAAGGAAGGATTTTTTGAAATTCAACCCTTATGGGAGTTAAATAGGGGATGAAAGTTTGTATGGAAAATCGTCATTTTCACGCGGACGAAGCCGCTGGCAAAAGCTAGTTAAGCATATTTATGTAAAGTTGAAAATAGGAATTGATAGGGTATAATAGGTAAGTACAGTTAGTGTTTTATTTTTATTTACTTTGTGAATCCTCTTCTTACCAATGAAATAATATAAGCGACGCCTATTCACACGTAAGTACGGAATTTATACAATTATGGCCTCGTTCCCACTACATAAAGTCGTGACAACAGATAATCGTGTAGGTGTAGTTTTAAGTGTCGTGGGTTTTTTCTTGGAGGTGTTCACATTAGGGCGACACGATTATCTGTCGGTCACAAGTTTTTCCAACTAATAAAAACCAACGATAAATTAATTATCACGACTTAGTGGGAACATTAATATCAGTTGTTAACGCCTAGCATGTGTGCGCACAGGCATCTCACGCACACACGCACACGACGTACAGACGCAGGGTGCGCCAAAGTTCACCTAAAATTTCAACTCCGATAATTGGAAATCCGAAAATGTTCTTCCTAACATTTTTCATCCTAACAATCGCAATTCCTAACTTCTCTGTCTCTAATGTTTTAATTCCGAAGCATTCAACTTCATAATGTCTGTAGCAATAAACATCTATTACACTATTATTTGTTTTCCTATATTTTCTCAACATAACCATCTTTTACACTATTATTCAAAGTCATATCTTTTTTTTGTTTATATTACTTTTTATTCATAATAATCAGTATTATAAAAGGTCCCATTAAAATAGGTGGACAAAATTTTAGAAATCATTCAGACCGCTAAAATAAGGACAATAGCAAAAAAAAATAAGAATAAAAAATAAAATACCTACCTTTATAGGATGAGTTTGTTCTAGAGTGCCGGCAATTTATTATTTTAAGTCAAAATAAAATCACTTTTTATATAGTGTTTTTTTTTTGTTTAGATGTCTTTAGTTAGGCTTACTAAACGCTGTGTTAAAATTTGTCCACCTATTTTAATGGGACCTTATATACTATGCAAAGATATCCATAGGTTAGGTTAGGTTAGAACTGTGACCAACTACGCGCGAGCCGAGCGAGCGAAGCGAGCGGTGCCGCGGCAGCGGCCGGCGAGCGCTACCTCAAAATTGGTCGCGAAATTTTTCTAAGTATTTTTTTCATAGTGCCCCCAAGACGACACTCTGACCTGAATTTCATTCATTTATTTTATTTCAAGACAAAAATCAGTGAAACGACCTTTAATCATTCTAAACAGTTGTATGAGTGAAAATATTATGGTAATTATGTTTAGGAATAAAAGCGTTAGGATAAAAAACAGTAGGAGTTTAAATATATTTACACTAATGATATTATGAATTCCAATTTTCGGAAACATGAGTGTTATGAACATCGTCGGTAGGACTACAAATAGTATGAATGAAAACTTTAGGATGAAAAATTTTAGGAAGAGTGATCATTCGGATTACAAATCGTTAGGAAGAACAATTTCGGATAAAGAACTTTAGGTGAGCCAATATGGACCCACAGACGCAACACACGCGCGCGAGCTGCATGACCGCGCCGCGCGCACCCACTCGCCCAACGACAGCGTCGAGTCACCACGCGCTCGATTAATTTAGAATTTTAGATTTTTTATTGTTGTAAAACCGTTTAATAAACGTGTTGTTAAAGTCACCGTCGCATCATTTCTTCCACCTGACCAAAATCCACAAGTAAAGTACCGGCGTTCACAATTTTGGTCCTACGAGCCTGGATAATCTCAACAGCAAAAAGAACAAAGGAAATACTGCGCTACGTGGATGGCGGCGACACAGAATACATATGAGGCGACGTTACCTAATTCTACAAGGAAGGTCATACGTGAGGAAAGGTTTACTGTGCTGTGAGTTCGTTCCGATTTATTTATTTTTCCGTAAATCTACCTGTTAATTCCCGCCACAAATTCTTCATTTTTTGAGCCGTGAATCATAATCACAAATCCATCATTTTGTGAGCCCATCATAGTCACAAATCCATCATTTTGTGATTATTGCATCAATTCTCATTACATAAAACAATCACTAATCCTTCATTTAGTGTTATATTGATCAGTGAATATTCACATTTCACAAATCCTTCATTTTGTGAACCACTTCGTAGGTACGTTAGAGATCCGTCATTCTTCTAACAAGCCACTCATTAATATTATTCATTATTGCATTGCGCAATAAATATCCCGTTGCTCATAACTATCCTAACTCATTACTCATTAAAATACGCTCAGTAAAATCTCACATAAATTATACCCACATGTATAAAACTTATTACGTAATAAACTAAAACTCAAGTGTTTATTCGTAACCTAATGTCAGTTTCTTTTCAGAGGTTCTAGGCATTTCAGATTCCATTGGTGTGTACGGGAACTGTATGTTAACTCATAATTAACCATTGCTATTTCGCATGTTCTAGTGCATTCGATCGACCGCTGCCTGTCGCCTGCGCTGCGAACGGGTTCGGGCGGGCCGGACCAGCGGGCTGCGCTGTTGCTAGCTTGCTACTTGCGCACCACCCGCTTCTTGATTTTTGCACATTTTACGCGTACCCTCACTCCGCTTCACATTTAATAATTTAAGTAACAGTTCCATTTCTTTCTATAAATTAACTGCATTGCAATTTCGTTTGTGATTCTTTCTAGCAACTCATTTCATCGCATTGTTTGGTGTAATATACATACAATCCTTTCTCATTTTGGCTTAGACTCGGCTTCCATTGTCATAAATTATGCCTTTGAACATAATTTCAATTCTTACTTAAAAATATTCTTATACCTACTTCACCATGGAAGATAAAACTTTAATTAAAAGGCGTGCATCATGCAAAGCTAAGCTTACAATATTTGAAAATTATTTGCTAACTGTTGAGAGTTGTGACAACTTAAGTAAATTACAAATAAATGAATTGAACATCCGTTTATCAAAAATTGAAGAAGTCTATACCGAGTTCGATTCATTTCAGTGTGATATAGAAAATTGCATGGATTTTCCAGATGAGCAGTACAAGGAACGCGAGGCTTTCGAGGCCAAGTACTTCGGGGCGATCGCACGCGCTCGTGGTCTGCTGGCTCCAGCCGGCCCTGCGGGCAGCGACCGGTCCGTGACAGGTTCTTGTTGTACTGCGCATGAAGGTGGGCCAAAACTTGCACTTCCTACTATACATTTGCCTAGTTTTTCGGGTCAGTATCATGACTGGTTGGAATTCCGTGACACATTTAGCAGTCTCATTCACTCAGACAAGTCAATACCCAATATTAATAAATTTCATTATTTACGGGCTGTTGTTTTATTTTTTTTTTAAGACAGTGCCGCTGTAATTATTCAGTCTTTAGATTTCTCAAGTAGTAATTATGAAGTAGCTTGGGAACTACTTTGTGACCGCTATAATAATGAAAGGTCATTGGTCAATAATCACTCTCAAGCCATTGTTAATTTGGAACCGTTGGCAAAGGAATCACCTAAAGCATTGCGTGACTTAATCGATACAGTCAATAGGAACCTCAGAGCACTCAAAACACTCAACCTCCCTACTGAACACTGGGATGTACTCTTAATTCAAATCCTGTCAAACAAGCTTGACATGGTCACAAGCAGTAAGTGGGAATCTTATCGCAATAAGGTGAAAGAGTTCCCTACACTTAAAATGTTTCATAACTTTCTAAAAGATCGTGCTGATTTTTTGGAAACTATGGAAAATACTCATAAAAAACGTAGGTCAAGTGACCCTACACATGTTCGTCATAAAAAATTTGTGGCCAACTCAGAAACTCAGCCTGCTCGCAGGTACCCATGTCCACTTTGCAAAGGTAATCATGCACTTTATGTTTGTCAAAAATTCAAATCATTACCCTTAGCAACCAGGGTTGAAAAGGCTAAGGCACTTAAATTATGTTTAAATTGTTTACGTCAAAGTCATGCTGACAATGTATGCAAGTTAGGGCCATGTCGCTTGTGCGGCCTGCGGTGCAACAGCTTATTACACGAGCATGAAGCTCCTGCGCCGTCTGCGCCTGTACCTTCAACAAATAATGTAATGTTACACTCTTTGCCACAGCCTGAAGGTCAAGGACAACCTCCTAGTCCTCCGCAAGACATTGCTTTGTCAGCCACTCAAAACAACTGCGTTTTATTATCCACGGCCATAGTCCATGTGACAGACAATAATGGTATATGCCATAAAGTGCGTGCCATACTTGACAGTGGAAGCACCTCCAGTTTTATAACTGAAAGCCTATGTGCTAAACTCAACTTACCTATATTTTCCACTTCGACCATAGTTGAAGGGTTCAATTCTCAAATATCTTGCTTGTCAAAGCGTTGTGACGTACTCATATCGTCATTATTTAATAATTATAGCGAGAGCATCTACTGTTATGTTGTTCCGCGCATCACTCAGTTATTGCCAACTACAAAAGTTGACCGTACAACACTAAATATACCGCCTAACATCACGTTGGCGGACCCCAACTTCCACATACCTGCTCCAGTCGATATGCTACTTGGCGCTGATATTTTCTGGACCATACTAGGTTCCCAAAATATCTCATTGGGTAAAAATAAACCAATCCTTAATAAATCTAAACTGGGTTACTTAATCTCAGGCCCAGTCCCAACACAACATACAAAATTCATCAATACAGTCCACTGCAATCATATTTCCTTACAAAACAATGACAATCAATTACATAACAAATTATCTCAATTCTTTGAACTAGAAACAGTAGCTACACGTAAACAAATATCTAAGGAAGAGCTGGAATGTGAACAAAGTTTTATAAATAATACCACTCGGTTGCCTGATGGGCGATTCGAAGTGACGATTCCATTAAAGGATTCGCCTGATAAGCTGGGCGACTCTTATGAACAAGCTTTGTCCAGATTCTTATCCCTAGAACGCAGATTCAAACGCGAACCACATTTTAAAGAGCAATATTGTAACTTCATCAAAGAGTACATTTCATTAAATCATATGTCATTAAATAAAAATCCAGAAAACGATACTCTCACTTATATTTTACCCCACCACGGTGTATTACGTGACTCAAGCTTATCGACAAAATTACGGGTAGTATTTGACGCATCTGCAGTGACGACCTCTGGTGTCTCATTCAACCAAATTCAAATGGTAGGTCCAACAGTCCAAGATGACCTAATTAGTATCTTAACTAGAATGCGCCAGCATAGGTTTCTCGTGACTGCAGATGTCGAGAAAATGTACAGAATGGTGAATGTCAAACCATCACAACAAATGCTTCAACAAATCTTATGGCGATTCGAACCTCACGAACAACTCAGGCAGTATAAACTACACACAGTTACGTACGGAACCGCGTCTGCTCCTTATCTCGCCACAAGGTGTTTGACGCAGCTTGGTAACGAATGCTTAGACCAAACCGTCTCGGAAGTCATCTTACATGACTTCTATGTCGACGATTTAATCACAGGGGCCGCTACTGAATCGCAACTCATAGACACATGTGAGGGTGTAATCAGACAATTAGAAAAAGGAAAATTTCATTTACGTAAATTCCATTCAAATAGTGCTCATGTTGTCACTGAAATCGTTGGTGAAAGTACCAGCGACGAATTACTCAACCTATCTAATAATGACCATTCAAAAACATTAGGTTTGCTTTGGTCGTCCAAGGAGGACAATTTATTATTCTCAGTCAATATTAACCAAGATAAAACTCTAACTAAACGTACAATATTATCTCTTATGTCACAAATATTTGACCCACTAGGTTTAATAAACCCATGTATACTGCTAGCTAAGAATATTCTACAAAAACTATGGTCTTCACAGATAACGTGGGATGAATCTGTGCCTTCGGACATAGTAAACATGTGGTCTAAATTTATAATGTCACTTGCTCACATAAACAATATTCGAATCCCTAGATATATTTTGGTTGATAGTCCTTTAACAATCGAACTTCATGTGTTTAGTGACGCAAGTACACAGGCTTATGCCGCGTGCGTATTTATAAAAAGTGTCAATAATAATAATCGTGTGTCTGTTCATTTAGTGACTGCAAAGAGCAGAGTGGCTCCCCTGAAGCCCATGACAGTGCCCCGGCTAGAGTTGTGCGGTGCTCTCCTTGCCGTCCGCTTGGCAGATAAAGTGAAATCATCACTTAGATTAAATATTGAAAAGTGTGTCTATTGGTGTGACTCCACTATCGTCCTCGGTTGGATACATTCACCTAAAGCACACCTGCTTAAACCTTTTGTATTTAACAGAATCAGTGAAATATCTGAGAAAACTGAATCATGCAGATGGCGTTATGTGCCCACTAAAAATAACCCAGCTGATATTGGGTCACGTGGGGCAGATGCCAAACAGTTACAAAACTGTAGTTTATGGTGGTCAGGGCCGCCATTCCTTCTACATGACGAACAGTCATGGCCTAAACAACCGTCACACCTTCAAGAGCCTGACTTACCAGAGTTCAAGGTTACATGTAATTTGACAGCTGACTGTACCGATTATGTTACCCATTACTCTGCCTTCATAAAGAGTTTCTCCAATTTTAGTAAATTACAACGTGTGATTGTATACGTGCATCGGTTCATTCACAATTGTTTACACCCACAACACAAACGTACTGGGTTCATAAAAATCAATGAATTAAATTCATCATTAACTTCACTGTGCAGATTTGTACAACTTGAAATTTTCAACTCAGAATACAACTTATTAAAAAACAATAAACAATTATCAGTCAAAAATAAACTACTTCAATTAAATCCATTTTATAACGAAAATGACACATTATTACGAGTAGGTGGTAGACTTAAAAATTCATTTTATGATTTTGACACAAAACACCCCATCCTACTTGACTCACGGCATCATTTAGCCACATTAATATTTAGACACTATCATATAATTTTATTGCATGCGCCTCCGCAATTATTACTTTTTACACTTCGTCATAAATTCTGGTTTATTAATGGTCGAAACCTTGCCAGACAGATAGTTCGAAAATGCATCAAATGTTGTCGTTTTGCAGGAAAAGGCATTCAACCTATCATGGGCAACCTTCCTTCCAGTCGCCTGCATACAGAGTATGTGTTTGCAAACACAGCGGTCGACTATGCCGGTCCCGTCATGATACTGAACCGGAAGGGCAGAGGAAGCACACTCATAAAGTCCTATCTATGCATATTTGTTTGTCTGGCCATTAAAGCAGTACATATAGAGCTTGTCACTGACTTGAGCAGCACCACATTTTTAGCTGCATTAGACCGGTTCGTTGCCCGTAGAGGACGACCGCGAACCATTTACTCTGATAATGGTACTTGTTTTGTCGGCGCATGTAATGAGTTGTCTAGATTTTTAAGGTCAAATTCTAACGAAATTAGCTCTCAAGCGTCTAATTCGCATATCAATTTCAAATTCTCACCAGCGTATAGCCCACATTTTAACGGATTAGCGGAGGGTTCCGTAAAGTCTGTAAAATATCATTTAAAGAGGGTTTTAGGTTTAGCTAACTTAACTTATGAAGAGATGAATACAGTTCTTGTACAGATCGAGGGTGTTCTGAATTCTAGGCCTCTCACTCCATTATCATCAGACCCTTCTGATCTCACGGCGCTCACCCCATCACATTTCTTAATCGGACGACCACTCACAGCTTTGCCTTCTACTCAGGTCACTGACCCTGCGGCGATACCTTCTCTCTCACGATACATGAGAATCCAGCAACTGAAAGCCCATTTCTGGAAACGTTATTATATAGAATACATTACAGAACTCCAGAAACGACAGAAATGGCGCAAGCAAGGAGATCAACTCCGGCTTGGAGAAATGGTGCTGGTGAAAGATGACCGGCTGCCTCCCACCAGATGGCTGCTAGGCCGCATAGTGCGCCTGTACCCCGGCTCCGACGGCGTGACCCGCGTGGCCGACGTGCTCACCACTTCGGGGACTCTTCGAAGAGCCTTCAACCGACTGTGCCCGCTACCAGTCATGGACCAGAACTGCGTTCCTGGGGCGGCAACATGTTAACGCCTAGCATGTGTGCGCACAGGCATCTCACGCACACACGCACACGACGTACAGACGCAACACACGCGCGCGAGCTGCATGACCGCGCCGCGCGCACCCACTCGCCCAACGACAGCGTCGAGTCACCACGCGCTCGATTAATTTAGAATTTTAGATTTTTTATTGTTGTAAAACCGTTTAATAAACGTGTTGTTAAAGTCACCGTCGCATCATTTCTTTCACCTGACCAAAATCCACAAGTAAAGTACCGGCGTTCACATCAGTAGTAAGTACTTAAGACTAAAACTTACCAGAAATCAGACATTCTGCATGTTCCCCAGCTCTGCGACGCGGCAAACTTAATAGTTTTTCAGTACTTGCTCGTTTCATGTTGTAAATTAATTATTTTCATAAAAACTAACAATAGCAACCTGAAACGAACAGAAAGAAAATTTCACGATAGTGGTAGACAGACGCTAACTTTTGCCGCTCTTTTCATTATTTTTTTTCAATTCACTGTTTATCTGCTAAGTTATCTATGGTCTAGGCTCTTTGACTTTGACTCTTTTTTCAAATAAGTCAAATGATTATATTTCATCGATTAACTCAAAAAAATATTAAACTTTATTTTAAAAGTTTGTTTTTCGTAAATTACAAACAAAAACCGTGGACCAAAACGCTGTCCGCCATGATAGTCTATAGAATATCTGTGGTGCTGTGGCGTCAGTAAACAAACAAGATTGTTCCAAAGTAACTGTCAATTTGTCAAATTGTATAGCAATAATTAGAAATTGATCACAAATATCCGTATTGACTAAGTGTTGTGTAATTGGTTATAAAAACGTAGGAATTCACAAATTCCCAATAAATGCTAGTGTATAGAAGAAAGTGGATAGCTGCCGTAAGGATTAAAAACTTTGAGCTTAATAGAACGACGAGGTTATGTCGAGATCATGTTCATGAAAATGATTATCAAACATTATGTGTCACTACAGGTGAGTGTTATAAACCTCATAAATAAGATAATAAGAATAAGATAGTCTGTATATTATACCTAGATACATAACATTACATAATGTCTTTAAATATTTATAGTTGTTCATCTTGTTTCAGGATTGCCTTGTGCACACAATTTTTTAAAGAAAGATGCAGTACCGAGTCTCTTTCCATGTAACCAGAAAACATTATCAGCCAATGCTCGAGCAAAAGATGGAAGACATGCAAAAATAAACATTCAAAAGAATCTTTTTCAACACCTTTCAAGTAAACATCCTACTTCAAGACGTCACCCATTTCTATAAAAATAAGAATACAATAAAGTTTTTAGTGGGCTCTACTCCTGTAGGATTGTTATCTTATTGTTCAGAGGGTTTTGGAGGATCAATTAGTGATCGAGAAATGATTGAAAGAAGCAATCTGATAAAATTGTGCGATGAAGGAGATAGCATTATGGCAGACTGGGGTTTTAATGTTCAGGACCTTTTTGCATCGAAGGCCATTGGTATAAATATCCCTAGTTTTTTACGTGGAAAAGCTCAATTGCCAGGTCTTGCCCTTTTACATGATAGGAAAATAGCCTCACAACGTATACATACAGAACACTTAATTGGCTTAACTAAGACTTATAATGCTGACTATGTTCCTTTAGCTTCAAAAATATTTTTCATAAATGTTTAATGTTATGCAATTTCCGAGAGTGTATTGTAAATAAAACTCATGAATAACTTTTATCTGTTTTTATTATATTAAATACTAGCTTTTGCCAGCGGCTTCGCCCGCGTGAAAATGACGATTTTCCATACAAACTTTCATCCCCTAATTAAGTCCCTTAGGGGTTGAATTTCGAAAAATCCTTCCTTATTACTTGTCTACATTATAAAGGGAACCACTGTGCAAAATTTCAGCTTTCTAGGTCCAAGGGTTTGGGCTGGGCGTTGATGAGTCAGTCAGTCAGTCAGTCAGTCACGACTTCTCTTTTTATTTATATAGATAATATATAATCCTTAAACATGTTATTTATGAACAACTCATCTGTTTCAATATAAATTACTTTAATGTCTTTGTCAAAATTATGTATAATAAAATTACGGAATTTTCTGCCACTGCAGTACTTACATTTTTCCTTGTACTTGATAATAATATGGAGAGGTTTTTTTTAATATCAATTCCCCATTTAGAGTTTGTATGTAAGGTACAGATTCAAGGCTAATGAACTTGTTTCTGCTTACATATGGGCATTTTATTTCTAAAACTGTATCTTCGTCAAGTAAGGCTGTGAAATAAACATACCACACTGCACAGGATCCAGACCAACACAGCACAGGATCCAGACCATACATTTCTGAGTATTTCTTGAGTTCATTTGATTCATTTATTAGCCCGTGTGCTGTGTGTCTAGACGAAAATTTATTTTCTCGGAGCAATTGTTTTGCAAAAAAAAAAAAAAAATGATCCTAGAGATTGCGCTCTTAACCATAAAGTTCGGTACGGGCCCCTTGAGGGGCTCGACACTTAAACCTACGCTGGCTCGGTTTCGGCCCCTTTATGGGCCAGCAGTGAAGTCATACGACATCCTAATTATTTATGTAAATATTTTTTATTCTGTTTGTCAAATACTATGTGTATTCATTATGAGAGTTGAATAAAAAGCTTATAATATGTGAACGCCACTAAATATTTTGTATTTATTGCGCAAGTTTCATTAACCCTAAAATAAATATAGTATAATAAAGTACGGGCAGTACTGGCGTCACTGTGAACTTAGCATCTCAAGTATTAGCATCTCAACAAATAACTTGAGTTCTGCTTGCATCCAGCATAGTTCCATAGTTCCTGATAGTTTATAACGATTGTTCAATTCATTTGCCCTGAAAAATCCAATTTTAAAAATGAGATGCCAACTTCACATATGACATCGCAGCATCTCATCATATTAAAGGTTTTTCAGGATCAAGGAGTTGCTTTAAACATAGTTCTATACCTTTTTTTTTTTTTTTTTTTTTTGGTGGGTGGAAAATCATCGAATGACCCCCCCCGCTCTTGGGCAGAGCGAAGGGGAGTGTCAGACTTCTACTGACTAAAAACCGAACCCATGTTCCTTCTTTGCCCTTGTGCCGAGGCCACGTCATCTAGTACTAAAATCCGCGGCCCCGACGGGCGTCGGCCCTTGCGGGCCCCTCCTTGCTGACATCTCTTTGAGGCGCGCGTGGAACACGAACGCGCCGCCGACACGGTCTGTTGCCGTCATGACGACGGCCGGACGGCGAGCTAGCCCATTACTCACCGTCCACAGGCCCGCGTCTACGGTGGCCGGAAGCCATCACGTGGCCCCCGACGCCCGGAGCGCCTTCCGCGCCTTCCGCGGCGGCTGGGACGTTGAGAGGTTCGCTCCCTCTCTCGTTCCGCCACCTCCTTCGCTAGCATCACTGCTTCGCAGAAGGAGGCGACGGCGTCCCATTCCTCCTCGCCCCGGACCATGGCTTGCACCAGGGCCGGACGCGAGAGGTCGCCGCCGCCGATCGCCGCTGCGAGAACACGGCGGGGCTCCGCCCAAGCAGGGCACACCTCCACAGTGTGCTCCACCGTGTCCTCCGGTCGATCCTCGCAGTGGAAGCATCCGGGCGTTTCCTCCCGCCTGATTCGGTGCAGGTACCTCCCGAAACATCCGTGTCCGGTGAGGACCTGCGTCAGACGGAAGGTGAGGGCGCCGTGGCTCCTCTCTAGCCACTCCTCAAAGAGGGGACTTACCGCCACTATCGTGGCGTGCCCTGCACGGGGTTGCGACAGTCGCTGTCTCCATGCCGCCATGAGATCGCACCGGAGGTCTGTCCGCCGCGCAGCAATGTGCCGCGGCAGCAGAGTGACCCCCCGGTGTAGCGCCTCCGCGCGCCACTCATGTAGGCGCGCGAGGACTATCGCCTCCAGATCCCACGGCGGCAATCCGGCAAGGAGATTCGCCGCCTCGCGGGAGATCGTGCGGTACCCGCGGACTAGCCTTACGGCCATGACCTTTTGGGGCGCGTTCAGGTAGTGGACGGCCCGCTTCCTCACGGCACGCGCCCACACCGGGGCCCCGTAAAGGGCCATGGACCGCACGATCCCCGCATACAGCCTACGGCAGGAGGCGTTAGGCCCCCCCAGATTGGGCAAGAGCCACCTAAAGGCAGCCGCGGCCCGCTCCAGTCTGGGAGCCAAACGTCGGAAGTGCTCCACGAAGTTCCACCGGCTGTCGAGGACGAGTCCGAGGTACTTTATAGTACACTCGACGCCGATGGGAACCCCTCCCACCGTTAGCTGGGATCCCGACGGTGGCACATTCCCACGCCCATGGAAGCACATGGCCTCGGACTTGTGAAGCGCCACCTCGAGACCCAGCTGCCGGATCCTCTCCACGACTATCTCAACCCCGCGTGTCATATTTTCGGCCGCCGCCTCGTGCGACTCTCCCCGTGCCAGCACCAGTGTATCGTCCGCGTAGCAGACGACGCTGACGCCGTCAGGGAGGTCGGCACGCAGCACCCAGTCGTAACCGATGTTCCACAGGGGCGGCCCCAGAACCGAACCCTGTGGAACACCGCACGACATCTCTCGCCGGTTCCATTCTCCGTTTTGACCAGGGTAGATTACCGTCCTGTCGGACAGGTAGTCCCCGACTACACGACGAAGGTAGGCCGGCACCCGGTGATACCGGAGTGCCTCCCTGATGCAGCTCCAGGGCATGGTGTTGAAGGCGTTGGCGATGTCGAGAGACACCGCCAAGACCACACCGCCCCGAGAGACCGCATCCCCCGTCGTGAGGGCTCTCACGCGCATGATGGCGTCCACCGTCGAGCGCCTCTTGCGGAAGCCGTACTGCTGATCCGCAAGATCCGGACCCATTCCCCCAAGGTGCTCGGCGAGGCGGTTTGCAATTACTCTTTCAAAGAGCTTGCCCACCTCGTCGAGCAGCACAATGGGCCGGTATGCAGACGGCGAGTCCGCAGGGCGCCCTGGCTTCTGGATGAGGACCAGCTTCCCCGTCTTCCAACGAAGCGGGAACTGGCCTCTTTCCATGCATGCGCTAAAGAGCCTCTCCAGTCGGGGCCCAAGAGCCTCTGGGTCTGAGGCCAGGGCCCAGGCTTTGCCAGGCAAGCCATCGGGCCCCGGGGCGGTATTTTTGGCTTTAAGCCTCCGTACCGCCACTCTCAGGTCTACCCCAGTCACCTCCGGAATGTCGTCATCGGTTCCTGAACCGTCCGCTTCCGGCACCGCTGGTGGCGGAGCCATTGGCGGGGGACGATGCTCCCCTCGCGAAGGGAACAGAGCGCTCACGACGTCCTCCACGAGCTCGGGCCGGAGACTCTGCGTCAGCGGGGGGCCCCGGGTGCGGAGTTGATTCCGCACCATCTTATAAGGGCGCCCCCACGGATCTCTGTTGAGAGTCTCCAGCATCTCCTCGCGGGCCTGATCCTTGGCCCGCAGACGAGCCTCGGAGAGGACTTTCTTCGCCGCTCTGTACCCTTCATAAAGCTCCGCCTCGATGGCTTCCGCATTCGGAGGACGAATGCGGCGCCTGCGATGCCTGGCGTACCGGCGCCGCGCCGCCACACACTGCTGCCGCAGGTGCGACAGCTCTTGCGACCACCAGTACACGTGACGCCGGGCGCTTCCTGGCCGGACTCGGGGCATTGCCGTGTCACAGACCTCGGTCATAGCCTCCTGGAACCAGCCTGCCTCGGTGTTAACGTCGGCGGGCCTGACCGGTGATGACACCCAGGCCTGCACGATCGCGGCTTCCAGGAGGAGCTCCCGGTCCAGCTTCTTCAGCGCCCAGCGCGGACCACTTGGGGTCTGTGGGACCGGCGCGCTCGAGGACTGGGCAGAGACCTCAAACCGGATATACCGGTGGTCGGAATAGGTCTCCACCCCCTCTATGACGCGCCAGTCAGCGACACGCTGCGACAGAGTGGGGCTGGCGAACGAAATGTCCACCACCGACTCGCCCCGCATCCGCACACACGTGGCCACAGAACCCCGGTTCAGGATGTCCAGGCCTGTTTCCAGAGCCCAGCACTCGACCATCCCACCCCGCACATCCGTGTAACGGGAACCCCAGGCCAAGCTCTTGGCGTTGAAGTCCCCGAGCACAAGTACGGGGAGGGAATAGCCTCCGACGACGACACTTAACTCCCTGAGGGAGTTTTGGAACTCGGCGAGAGTTCGGCTCGGAGAGAAGTAGACTCCCACTACTACAATCTCCCCGAACCGTGCTGCTACGCACCCCTGACCCTTCCTGACCATCTCAAGGGCCGGGGTGCCGGCGGCGGCCGACGCAATGATGGCCACCGTGCCGCTTAGGTCCTCCACCCAGTCTGGCCTGGGCGGGACAAAATACGGCTCGGAGACCACGGCGATGTTGATCGACCACTGCGCCATGCTCTGGAGCAACAGGTCCTGAGCGCAGGCACAGTGGTTGATATTCGCCTGGAGGAAGCTTAGTGGGGCCATTAATGACACTCCATTTCAGCCCCCTCCGGGACCTCCTGTGGCACCACCGCAGTGGGAGTTGCGGTGGTGGCGGTTACCGCAGCGGCATCGGCGGCTGCGTTGTTGACGACGGCGGTGGGGTTGGTGGCGGAGGGCCTTCCTTTCCCCTTGGCCTTGGCGAGTGGAGCGCAGGCCTTGCTCCCTGCCCGGTGCTCGGCCGGCTTCCCAGCCGCCGCACATGCACTGCAGTGAGGCGTGGCCAGGCAAGCCGCGGCCTTGTGACCGGGCTGACCGCAGCGGAAACATAATTCGCTGCGGTCCACCTCCGAGGTGCATCGGCAGCCTACGTGGTGCCCCACATGGCACCGGAAGCACCTCAAAGGTTTGGGCTCCAGGAGCTTCACCTGCGCCCTGGACCAGCCCACCTTGAGGGTGCGACCCTCCGCAATTTTCGTCGCCACCGTCACAGGGCAGCTAACCGTAACGGTCTGCATACCCTCGCGATCCGAGCGTAGGGTGCCTGCCTTGATTTGATCGGCAGAGCACCCCCCGGCCGCAGTGACGGCGGCTACCACCTCCTCCTCGGAGACCGAGTCGTCCAGGCCCAGGATGCGCAGGCTTGCGCACTTCACTGGCCTGGACACTCGGACCTCGTCCGCATTTAGGGACGCTCTGAGCTTTTCAGCTAGAGCGTCTGCAGTCGAGGCGCTCGATTCCCCGGGAACCTCTATCTTCCGAGCACCTGTAGCGGTGGGTCGGATTCGGAGGCCCCCGACGATCCCAAACTCTTCGAGCTCCAACACCGTCTTTGCCAGCCTGAGCGTCTCGCCGTACGTCGCGCCCCTCTTTACCGCGTCCGGCTGTAGTGTGATGACTACAGCCGCGGTCTTCGGGGCACGAAGCCTCGCCGCTGCGCGCCGCTTCTTTTGCCGGCGCTTACGCTCGGTCCGCCTGGCCTTTTGAGCCGCCTTACGCCCCTTCTCCTTTTCCCCGGCCACCAGCCAACCGTCTCCGGTCGAATGTGGTTCTGGGGGTGTAGGTGGCGGGTCCGCCTCTGACGCCGACTTCTTGCCCTTTTTCTGGGCAGGCGCCTTGCTCCTCGGAGGGACAGGCTCCTTGCCCTTCGGGGGGACAGACGCCTTGCCCTTCTCCTGGGCGGGCGCTTTACCCTTTGCCTGGTCAGGCGCCTTCCCCTTCGGAGGGGGTCCTGCCTTGCCCTTCTGAGGGGCCGCCGTCTTAGGCGGTGGCGCTGGGGCCGGCTTACCGGAGGGCTTCGCAGCCCCGCCATCAGGCTGGCTGGACGGTCCCGGCTTGGGGTCACCGGTCAAAGCGGCCGCGTAACTTTTTCCCGCCACTCTTTCCGTCCGCATCTCTGCCAGCTCAGACCGCAAGGCAGCCAGCTCCTGCCGAATCAGGTTCAGGGCCTGGTCTTGGGCAGCTGGGGGCTGGCTCTGCCCGCACTCACGCCCCTCTTGAGGCACATCCTTCCGGGCCAACTCGGCTCGAAGCCTCTCATTCTCCCCCCGGAGATCCCGCATCTCAGCCGCCAATCGGGCGACCTCCGCCCGTAAGGTCTCGTCCGATGACGACGACGGAGGCCCACAGCTTAACGCCTCTGCAGCCGCCAAGATGGAAGCTGAGGCCGCGATAATGGCCCTGTTCTTGGATTCGTGGACCCTCTTCAGGGCCACATTTTGGATCGCGGCCTTCACCACCTCCTGGAATTTGCCCATGCGCTCCTGATTGGAGCCGCCACAGGTCTTTGCCTCCAGCTCACCGCCGGAGGACGATAAGGGAGGGTGAGTTCCCCCCCCGGCGCCCTCCGCGGCTCGCCGGCCAGCCTCCTGGGAGGCGATCAACCTCCCCCTGCCGCCTTTACCCCGTCCACTCCGGGGGACCTTTCGGGCTGACGTCAGGCCTTCGTTGGGAGATGACCCCCGGTCATCCTTCGATCTGGCCCGCTTACGGAAACGCTCTGCGTTCTCCGTAGCGGACTTCGCTCCCTCGTGCTCAGAACTCGCCGAGCTGCTAGACGCTGAGTCAGACTCCGACCCCGCATCTTTCCGCCGCTCAGGCGAGCTCCTCTGCCAGAGCTTAGACCGAGTTTTCTCACCTCGCTTTTCTGACCCCTTGTCAGAAGAAAAACCGATCGCATCCTTCTCGGATCGGGATCGGGAGCCTTCTCGGCCCTTGTTGCCCTTGTCCTCCGAGCCTTCGCGCCCAGAACCTTCGCGCACAGAGCTCGCCGAGCTCGCCGAGCTGCCAGACACCGAGTCAGAGTCCGACCCCGCATCTCTCCGCAGCTCAGGCGATCTCAGTTTGGCACGAGCTTTTGTACCGCGCTCTCCTTTCATGCTTTTACCGGCCACAGGACTTCTTGACCGGGACCGGGAGCCTCCTCGGCTCTTGTTGCCACTGGCAATCGGTGTAGAACTATTGTTGCCCCCCCCAGAATACGAGGGGCTTGACGCCTCCAAAGGAGACGTGGAGGATTCTCCAACTGCGGAGCAGCTGGTACCTCCCTGGGGTAATACTCTTTCAATCGTTCTATTCATATTGTTCCTTTTAAAGGGTATGGTCCCTCTCTCTCCCAACCTCTCTCCCTCCGCCCACTCACTGCTCCCACAGTCACGTCTGATGAGCAGACGCGAACCAGAGAGCAGCAAGTAGGTTTCCTCCTGCGACAGGCGCGCCGCCCGAGGACCCGAACACTGTTCGCGTCTCCGGGCGGCGCACCCCCCGCGTGTCCTCTTTGTCTGGTCTCTCGCCTTGGACCTTTCCGGCATGAGTATATCTACCGGCAGAGCCCCAAGGGTCATTGAGACACGCAAGCCCCACCACGACGGCAACGTGGGAACACTCCGGTGGGGGGATAGTTCTATACCTCCTGATTGATTGTAACAATAGTTCTGTTCCTTCACCGTCAAAATAACAATTTTGAAAATGAGATGCTAACTTCCTATATGACGTCATAGCATCTCACAGTATTTTCAGTGTTTTAACACCGAGGAGTTGTATTAAGCGTAGTTCTATATACCCTGATTAATTTTAAGCAGTGTTCCGCCAATTTGCCGCCAAAGTCGCGACGCGACGCGAGAAAAACCAAAAACCGTGTCAAGTTAGCTTTGATTACAATTAACTGACAGTTCTGCCCAGCATCTCAGCCTTTTTCATTACCAATGCAATAAATACGCCTACTACTGCTGTATAACGCTTTCAGGACACACCAAACTACAAGTTGTAGCGAAAATAAAAAAACCAAAAAAAAAATGTTGACCATTTATAATAATAATATTCCACAACTATCACACAACGCCATCTAGTCCCAAGCTAAGCAGAGCTTGTGTTATGGGTACTAGACAACTGATAAACATACTTATATATTTCTAAATACATACATATTATAGATAAATTACACCCAGACACAGAACAAATGATCGTGCTCATCACACAAACATTTGTCCTGGGTGGGAATCGAACCCACGACCTCCGGCATAGCAGTTAGGGTCACTAACCACTAGACCAACAGGCCAGTCCTGCCCATTTACTGACAGTTCTGCCCAGCATCTCAGCCGTTTTCGTTACCTACGCAATAAATACGTGCAATACTGCAGTATTCCGATTTCAAAACACACCACACTACACATTTTAGCTAGAAAAACCAAAAACCGTGCCAGGTTGGCTTTAGTTACAATTAACTGACAGTTCTGCCCAGCATCTCAGCCTTTTTGATTACCAATGTTATAAATACGCCTACTACTGTTGTATAACGTTTTCAGGACACACCACACTTCAAGTTGTAGCGAAAAACAAAAAACCAAAAAAAATATTTGACCGTTTACTGACAGTTCTGCCCAGCATCTCAGCCGTTTTAGTTACCTTCGCAATAAATACGTCCAATACTGCAGTATTCCGCTTTCAAAACACACCACACTATACATTTTAGCGAGAAAAACCAAAAACCGTGTCAGGTTGGCTTTATTTACAACTAACTGACAGTTCTGCCCAGCATCTCAGCCTTTTTGATTACCATTGTTATAAATACGCCTACAACTGCTGTATAACGCTTTCAGGACACACCGCACTACAAGTTGTAGCAAAACACAAAAAACTAAAAAAAAATTTTGGCCGTTTACTGACAGTTCTGCCCAGCATCTCAGCCGTTTTCATTACCTTCGCTATAAATACGTCCAATGCTGCAGTACTCCGCTTTCGAAACACACCACACTACATATTTTAGCGAGAAAAACCAAAAACCGTGTCAGGTTGGCTTTAGTTACAATTAACTGACAGTTCTGCCCAGCATCTCAGCCTTTTTGATTACCCATGTTATAAATACGCCTACTAATGCTGTATAACGCTTTCAGGACACACCACACTACAAGTTGTAGCGAAAAACAAAAAACCAAAAAAAAAAATTTGACCGTTTACTGACAGTTCTGCCCAGCATCTCAGCCGTTTTCGTTACCTTCGCTATAAATACGTGCAATACTGCAGTATTCCGCTTTCAAAACACCACACTACACATTTTAGCGAGAAAAACCAAAAACCGTGTCAGGTTGGCTTTAGTTACAATTAACTGACAGTTCTGCCCAGCATCTCAGCCCTTTTGAGTACCAATCTTATAAATACGCCTACTACTGCAGTATAACGCTTTCAGGACACACCGCACTACAAGTTGTAGCGAAAAACAAAAAACCAAAAAAAAAAATTTGGCCGTTTACTGACAGTTCTGCCCAGCATCTCAGCCATTTTCGTTACCTACGCTATAAATACGTCCAGTACTGCAGTATTCCGCTTTCAAAACACACCACACTACACATTTTAGCAAGAAAAACCAAAAACCGTGCCAGGTTATGACACGCGGGGTTGAGATGGTCGTGGAGAGGATCCGGCAGCTGGGTCTCGAGGTGGCGCTTCACAAGTCCGAGGCCATGTGCTTCCATGAGCGTGGGAATGTGCCACCGTCGGGATCCCAGCTAACGGTGGGAGGGGTTCCCATCGGCGTCGAGTGTACTGTAAAGTACCTCGTTTTTTAGTTTTTTTGTTTTTCGCTACAACTTGTAGTGTGGTGTGTCCTGAAAGCGTTATACAGCAGTAGTAGGCGTATTTATTGCATTGGTAATGAAAAAGGCTGAGATGCTGGGCAGAACTGTCAGTTAATTGTAACCAAAGCTAACTTGAGACGGTTTTTGGTTTTTCTCGCTAAAATGTGTAGTGTTGTGTGTTTTGAAAGCGGAATACTGCAGTATTGTACGTATTTATAGCGTAGGCAATGAAAACAGCTGAGACGCTGGTCAGAACTGTCAGTAAATGGTCAAAAAAAAATATTTGGTTCTTTGATTTTCGCTACAACTTGTAGTGGGGTGTGTCCTGAAAGCGTCATACAGCAGAAGTAGGCGTATTTATAACATTGGTAATCAAAACGGCAGAGATGCTGGGCAGAACTGTCAGTTAATTGTAACTAAAGCCAACCAGACACGGTTTTTGGTTTTTCTCGCTAAAATGTGTAGTGTGGTATGTTTTAAAAGCGGAATACTGCAGTATTGGACGTATTTATAGCGTAGGTAACGAAAACGGCTGAGATGCTGGGCAGAACTGTCAGTAAATGATCAACATTTTTTATTTGTTTTTTTATTTTCGCTACAACTTGTAGTGCGGTGTGTCCTGAAAATGTTATACAGCAGTAGTAGGCATATTTATAACATTGGTAATCAAAAACGCTGAGATGCTGGGCAGAACTGTCAGTTAGTTGTAACTAAAGCCAACCTGACACGGTTTTTGGTTTTTCTCGCTAAAATGTGTAGTGTGGTGTGTTTTGAAAGCGGAATACTGCAGTATTGGACGTATTTATAGCGTAGGTAACGAAAACGGCTGAGATGCTGGGCAGAACTGTCAGTAAATGGTCAAAAAAATTTATTTAAATTTTTGTTTTTCGCTACAACTTGTAGTGTGGTGTGTCCTGAAAGCGTTTTACAGCAGAAGTAGGCGTATTTATAACATTGGTAATCAAAACGGCAGAGATGCTGGGCAGAACTGTCAGTTAATTGTAACTAAAGCCAACCAGACACGGTTTTTGGTTTTTCTCGCTAAAATGTGTAGTGTGGTATGTTTTAAAAGCGGAATACTGCAGTATTGGACGTATTTATAGCGTAGGTAACGAAAACGGCTGAGATGCTGGGCAGAACTGTCAGTAAATGGTCAAAAAAATTTATTTAAATTTTTGTTTTTCGCTACAACTTGTAGTGGGGTGTGTCCTGAAAGCGTCATACAGCAGAAGTAGGCGTATTTATAACATTGGTAATCAAAACGGCAGAGATGCTGGGCAGAACTGTCAGTTAATTGTAACTAAAGCCAACCAGACACGGTTTTTGGTTTTTCTCGCTAAAATGTGTAGTGTGGTATGTTTTAAAAGCGGAATACTGCAGTATTGGACGTATTTATAGCGTAGGTAACGAAAACGGCTGAGATGCTGGGCAGAACTGTCAGTAAATGATCAACATTTTTTATTTGTTTTTTTATTTTCGCTACAACTTGTAGTGCGGTGTGTCCTGAAAATGTTATACAGCAGTAGTAGGCGTATTTATTGTATTGGTAATGAAAAAGGCTGAGATGCTGGGCAGAACTGTCAGTTAATTGTAACTAAAGCCAACCTGACACGGTTTTTGGTTTTCTCGCTAAAATGTGTAGTGTGGTGTGTTTTGAAAGCGGAGTAGGTACTGCAGCATTGGACGTATTTATAGCGTAGGTAATGAAAACGGCTGAGATGCTGGGCAGAACTGTCAGTAAACGGTCAAAATTTTTTTTTAGTTTCTCATCCCCCATAGAAAAGGGAGGATCCTTCGACCGGACGGGTGTTGTGTCCGGCGGGCTAACTGCCCGACAGTTGTAAGTCGGGAACTCCTTTAAAGTCTTATGTCGCGGTTATTGTTCATAGCGCGATGTAGGATTTTCTGTCGATCGTTGTTAGTACGCAGGTGTTGCGATAGATGTCGCTAGTCGCCACACATTTTTATTTTTCAAATTATATCTTAATAGACGCGTAGGTATAGATTCAATAACAAATAATAATTATGACAAATATCATTCGAAATATTATACATACACAACATGACAATGCCCAGATCTTAGCATAATTTACTAATACAGGACTGAGTACAGGACCAAAATAACCCGAAATAATTATCATCATAGCTCAATTTGTAGGTAGGTATTCAAAATTGACTTCCATGTTCTTTTTCTTTTTTTATTATTATTTAGGTATGATGTGTGAAAGCGATTAATTCGAGCAATAAAAAAGAAAACTAAATGTGGCACTCGGAGACTGCCGCGGTAAAGCTATTGCATAGCATTTTTTATCAACAGCAAATAATTAATTATTTAATTTGACAACCTCAGTTGACAACCTTGTTATTTTCCGTAACCATAGCAACCTGGTTGAATACTGAATCTTGAATATTTTCGTTAGGGCATTTCTGGATTCGCTCTCCACGCTCAAGGCCCGCGATAGAAGCTATGCAATAGCTTAATTAAGTAATTTAAGAAATCGATTGATATTAATTAAAATAAAATTGTTATAAGCGTAAAATACAATAAATAACTTCCAAAATCTATAGAAAACTCTACAAATGTGTCATCAAGGCATCCTACACCTTGTCCTATTCTTCTGTCTCATAGTTGTTAACGGCTTCACTTAAATGCCACGGCCCACGGCCTATGATGGATAACCTGAACTGTGCAGTTGTAAAAAAAAAGAGATTTTGGAGTGGTGAACGTTTTTGAAAGAATAAACGAATGTTCCTCTAACATAGGGCTTATGACTTGCCTATTGCAAAATTAAGGACAGTACCTAAAATTTACTGTCGGTCGTCGTTACCGAGACGATCCAAGAAACGGCGTGACGATTTGGACTCGTTCTTGACAGATTGGTCAGAACTAAACTGTAACTGAGAGAGTTGGAAAGGAATGGAGTAGGCCTTTGCCCAGAAGTGGGAAAGAATGTCTAAACAAAAAAGTACGTTCCAACATATCAACACGCCAGAAGTATCTGAAGGTACCCCATAGCCATCAACCGCGAGCACAAATCCAGACTCCGTGTCTGCTACTGAGAAATTCTTGATAGAAAAAGTCAACAGCACTTTGCTAGACCCCGGATACAAAAACCCAACCTTTATGATTCCTCATTTAGTTTTGGTGGATCAATTTTTTACTATGCCTACAAAGATCCTGGGCATCCTATATCCAACCTTCTGATATTACAGTACCAAATTCATAATAATTAAATTATGTAGGTAGTAAATAAGAATAAAATATGTATTTTTCAACACACTTGCTCATAAAGTGGCTATAATTTCACCGCAATTAAGCACACAATCAACCTGTGACTTTTTAAATTTTATTGGTTGAGTTGCTATACGTTCTTAAAAAAGTTTCGATACAAAAAAGATCGTGTTCAATAGTAAAAATAAATTAATGTACTTAGTGCTTGCTCATTTCATGCAAATTTGAATTTAAATAGATAATTTCAACTTGTACGTTTTTATTAAATGAAACTTTCCCTCAAATAATACAACTTTTATTTATTCTATAATAAAGAAAACTTTTTCCTCATTTTATACGTGGCTAAAACTCTATCGCGCTAATTCATTTACTCTATGGTACAATAAGACCATTTTAAGTGTGAATTTCGTGGTGGCGCCACTGGTCAAGAAAAAATGCATCGCTACGTCAAACTTAGTACATTTATTTTAGTTCCGTGTTTTCCCGCATGCACAGATAAGTTGGTAAAACTGTAGATCATGCGCGCGCATAGGAAAACTGATAAATTTTTCCCATTAGTGTGAAAAAAAATCAGAAATCGTTTTAACTGTTGAAGATGACTTTTTAGTATTATTTTTTTCACAAGTGTGTTGAAAAACGTCGTATGATACACGTGTGTATTGATGATTACCGTCCTCGGCTTTCATAAGACCCTCACCTGACGGCTCGGGTCTCAATGGCGCCTCACACAGCGGTAATCACCAACGTTACACACTTGTACCATTCTACCTACCATTAAAAATTGAAGTGAATTGCGAGCGCATTCCTAATTTAAACTTCGCCTAATGTTTTTAAAAGAAGGAAAACCTTTTTTTTTGTAAATAATAAGGAATTTCTGTATTTTGGAGGATATTTTTATATAAAATTCAGTTATTTATAAATACTCTTCTCTTGAAGTCAACTAAAAAGATTAAATCTAAATAAATAATTTTAAAAATAATTAACTAAGTATTTGATATTTTATCAAGGAGTTGTAATTTCATCTCAACTCTTTTTTGCAAACTTGATTTCATTACGAGTATCGATTAGGCTGAATGGTTTAAGAACTTTATTATTCCTCATCAAGAATTAACAATAATTCACTTACTGAGAAACTAAATTTAAATAATATGTTTGAGCGTACAGAGATCTACGTTCACATTAATAATAAACAAATTTGAGGGTAAGCAATCACAATAACAAAACAAGCAAGCCGCACCAACCAAGCAAACACGGAAACAAACTAAAAGTGCTAGATGTGGCAACTGGCAATACATGGCTTCGTAGAATCGAAGTAATTAATAATGTGTCTTTTTTATTATTATTTGCTCATTATGTATGATTTCAGCATTTTTTTAAAACAAGACATACTTTTTGATTCTTTTATATCCATTGGTATTTTATTGTACATGTTAACACCTTCAAATTCAATATTTTTCTTGCCGTAATTTACTGTTCAGGGAGGACGCGTCACTAGGTGATTGTGGTTTCGGAGTTTAATTTTATGTACCTGATGTTTTTTTGTGAAATTTAGTGTTGTATGAATCTCTTTATGAAGTATTTTTCGTATAAGTATGCACGTATAGTACATATATGTTTGTGGAATATTCATTATTTTTGTATCTTTATATATTTTCTGAGTTGATGTCCTAAAATTGTAATTAAATAATATTTTGATTAATCTGTTTTGTGATATTTGTAATGTTTCTAGATTAGATTTAGCTGCGGTCCCCCAGATTTCTATTAGGTAGTCTATATGTGGTTTAACTAAAGAATTATAAATTATGTATCGAACTTTCTGTGGAAGACATTTGTTTATGCTGTAAAGGGCTCCTGAGAGTGATAGCAGTTTTGATCGGATTTTCTCTATGTGAGGTTTCCAACTCAGGTAGTTATCTAAAATTAAACCTAAATATTTCTCTTTCGTCTTCCTTTGAATTAGTTGGTTATTTATTTTAAGTTCAATATTATCGCATATTTTTTTATTTTTGGGCTCTATCACAACATAGTTGGTTTTTGTAACATTAATGGTGAGTAAATTTGATTGGAACCATTCATTAAGTATGTTCAAATCGTCTTGTATATGAGGTATCATAGCGTCGATTGAATGCCCAAAATAAAAAAGGCTTGTGTCATCTGCGTAAAGCGAGATGTCTCCTTTAAGACCAATCTGGGATATACTATTAATATAAATTAGAAACAATAGTGGTCCCAAAATTGATCCCTGGGGTACGCCGAAGGTGACAGTATGTGCACTACTTTGATATTGTCCTATTTTAACTACTTGCTGGCGATTTTGAAGATACGACTCAAACATTTGCAGTGCTTTACCTGTGATACCTATGCGAGACAGTTTTTGTAGCAATAAATTTGGACTAATCGTATCAAACGCCTTTTTAAGGTCGATAAAAATACCCAAAGCATATTGTTTCTGATCGATTTTGTTTTTAATTTTTGTTATAAGATCAATGGTAGCCGAGAGAGTATTCGAATGAGGTCTAAATCCGTATTGTTTCTTAAATTCTTTTTCTTTTCCCTGGAACGCTTCTGACAGTAGTGTATCGTTTTTACTGTGCTCTCGGTTATAAAATCCAAAAAGTCATAAAAAGTTAACGTTGTTGTGTGTTGTTGACCGTACTAGTTAGCCAACTAACTCTGCTATCAAGAAAATAAAACAAGGCTAATCTACAATCAGTGACAAATAAGCTACAGTGAAAAAACTTTCAAAAAAAATTGTACCAAACGGACAGTCATCGTACAACAATCACCTGCTCCCCGCAACAAGCTTACCACAGTGTGCCACAGTTACCACCCCGCTGACGTCCGATACATGCTTCACGTCACCACAACGCAGCGCTGCAACGCAACTCGACCATCGTGTACGTACATCTATTTCCACTGTACTGTAGACCATTGAACGCTGTATTCTGCTAGGGACAAAGGCGTCGCATTACGAACATCAAACTTTTTATTCAAGAATACTACTTTAAGTAAAATGGCTACACACAGAACACCACCTAAAACGAACGACCTAACTTTATCAAACATGTCCACCTCTGCACCAGATCTGAATAAAATGGATTCCTGTGACATCAGTACACCTATTAACATAACACAACGCAAAAGGCCACGTTTACATGAGGATTGTACCATCGCCTGCAATAATGCATGGGGAGTTCAGAAAAAATACCGTGTGAAGCAAGAAATGACGCCACCTGGCGTAAATAAGTACTCGATTAGCAACATTGATTATATTGTTGATGCTACACTAACTAGAGGGCGCTCACGTTGTATAAAATGTTTATGTAGTTTCTTTTTTCTGTATAAACATTCAAATAATTCATAATGAATTATTTCTATTATATAAATTTATTCCTAACTACCTACTATGTTTGTTTAAATTGAATATTATTATCATTCTAAAACTATCTGATTTTAATTATCTGTTTTAGTTTTCAAACTTGAGGGTAGGTCGAATATGAATTCATAAATAAATTAGTAGGTAGTAGAAATAATTAGATTGAAGATTTATGAGTTATGACTAAGCTCAATTGATTGTTCGATAAGTTTGTTTCGATTACCTCATTTTTAGCTCAGTTTTATTTAAGGTGAATTAACTTATTTCATCAAAATGAGTACGCGTTGTAACATTGTTTTCGTTACAAGAGCTCAAATAACTGATTTGCAAAATCAAGGCAAAAACTCGAAACTTGTCGATTTATATTATTAACGTAAGTAAGTTTTGATTTCAAAATTTTTACAAGAAAAAAAAATGTTTTAGTTACGACTACTAACTATTTAATAAATAATCATTATTGCGTATTATATATTTCTGTTATATTGTTGCAGAGAAAAACAGTTGTTCTATTGGTATACGACGATTTTAAGACGAGGGTTCTTTGCAACACCATTCTTAACTAGTAGACCACGGCTCATAAACACATCACAGCGTCAAATCGTGTTATGAGAGTATGAAGAAAATGGATTCCTGCCGATGACCGACTATGCTGCTTTATATGACTCAAGTGTTGACAATGCCCGTCGTGCTCTTAAAAGTGAAGAGCTGCATTATAGGAGGCATGTTGTGAAACCCTGGCCCACAGAAAACCATAAAAGGACAAGATTACAGTTCGCTTTGGATCATGTTAACTTTGATTTGAGTAATGTTTTTTCATCTTTACAGATGAAAAAACTTTTAAGTTCAGTGAACACGGACGCTTATGTTTGTGGTGCCGAAATAATACGTGTTAAACAAGTGGTTATGTAGTGTCCAATATGCTGGTCATATTTCAGTGAACGTGTGGGGATAGATAAGTGTTGCCGATCCAGGATTTATATTTCATAATACTTAAAAACAATATTACTTAACTTTAGTACTTATTATTTATATTAACTGGAGGCCGGGTTATTATAACCTATTACATGACTTACGTATTTTTAATAACTAAAAAAAGTCAAACACAACAATTTTTTTTTTTTACATTACAAGAACCTTTTCGTATGTTTTTGTGCAATTGTATAGCTATTATCCTACCTATTTAATTCATTTAACTTTTCACTTTTGTGATGAAATAATCCGGTCTCCTGTTTGTCTTTGTTGAGGTTATAAAAGCTTCAATCCTCTTTCCGATTTTGGAAACGAATACTTAAGCTATGGCCTCAATAAGAAGTTTTATATAATATAATAATGTTGAACGATAATAAATGTCTGTTTTTGAATAATAAAGTGTAAGAAATAAACCTCTAAAAGTGTGATAGTGTCTTTTGGTTTGTCTCCGTTAATCCCTGTTGCTAACTGACTACTAACTCGAATATTATATTTTTGAATGCTATGCGCACTTATTAGCTTAATGAAAACATTCCTTATGGTTTATTTTTTTTTATCATTTAACTTCTCACTTAATCCAACCTAATACGTGTTTCCTAACTTCTTACTTACCTAACCTATTCCCAAGTCAAAGTCCATTTTTTTCTATATCTCAACAGAATAGATTACATTTAGTTAGGACTAAGTTATAAAAATCTACCTCCTTTTTATTTCACCTACAGGTGACACCGGGTAATCCGGATATTGTCATTGCGGAAAGTAAAAACTTTAAAGGTTTAATTTCTTATTATTATTTAGGTAGGAATTACAAATAAAATTGCTGTCAGGTAGAAACAGAAATAAAACTTATGCCACCTACAAGTGACACTGGGGATTGAAGAGTTTATTATCACAGTTGTGCAGAAACCAAACGCCATCTATTAGTTATTTCCGAAAATTTGATTTCTACCTTCACAGAAAAATAGGCCCTAAGGTATCCATGCACTTGTGTGGGCGACTGTACATCTAACAATAATTTTTCAAGTTTTAAAGACGAAATAATGACCATGATGAACGAAATCCGTGTCTCTCAAAACAATCGTCTAGATAAGTTGGAGGAATACATGATATCCATTCAGGAGCAGAACAAAGACTTAAAGAAAACTAATATTGATATCGATAAATCAATCACGCACTTGTCAATGAATGTTAAAGCAGTCGAAGATAAAATTGACCAACTGGAACACGAGCGTAAGCAAATGCATTTACACATATCGGCACTAGAAGAAAAACTCGATTCTCTCAAACGTTGACATGCCGATAATCACACCTCAATGTTTATGCGTTTGCTGTTATTCCGGGCCAATAATTTCTATGTCCACCTTATTTTTTATTGTTACAAATGGCTAATATCGACTTAGAAATTGATGACTTAACCATATCGGACTCCAGAGTTTGTGATGCTGAAGACTGTCATCGTTTTGTTTCACACAGTAAAACAAACATAAAAATACTAACCCAAAATATTCGAAGTATTTCCCGTAATTTTGACGAACTAGTTGTCCTATTGCATAGATTGAAAATGGAGTGTGATGTTATCATATTAACAGAGTGCTGGCTATCGTGCAATCTTACTATACCAAACCTACCTGGCTATAAGTATCACATAACACAGAATTATAAAAATCAGAATGATGGAATCACAATATATTATAAAGAATCGCTTAATGTAAATATAACTGAACCACCATTTTTGGATAGCAACTGTTTAATAATAACGATAAATAATGACACAGCTATAATTGCAATGTACCGCTCACCATCATACAACAACTTGACTACTTTTTTATCATCCCTTAACTCAATTTTGACTACCTTAAAAAACATTAAATCTGCTGCTATAATTGGAGACATAAACATAGATATTACCACGCAATCGCACGATAACAAAGCACCAGATTACCTTAACGCAACTGCTTTTGAAGGATTCTTGCCAGCCCATACTTTTCCCACAAGGCAAGGTAAATCCTGTCTAGATCACGTCCTGCTTAGAACAAGATTTAAATCGCATACTTTTGTCATCAATTCTACAGTCACAGATCACAACGCGGTACTACTCTGTCTTTATCAAGTTCAAAATAAAAAACAACATCAATCTCATATGACTAAGCTTAACATTGCAGCTATTTCTGAAAAACTGAAAAATATAGACTTTGGCTTCACTAGAGCTATTGAAGATCCCAACCAGGCTATGGACAGACTTATTGAGACTTTACAAGACGCGATTAACGAAAATACCAAAATTGTCAAGATTGCACGTAATTAACGAATAATCAGACCGTGGATTACACCGGGATTGCTTAGGTGTATTGGAAATAGGGATCGCCTCCATAAAAAATCACAAACATCACCCGATGATGAAACACTAAAACTAACATACAATAGGTATAGAAATTATTGCAATAATTTATTGAAGAGACTCAAGAGGGAACATGACAAAACTGGATTGGACAGAAATAGCAACAACAATAAAAAGCTTTGGGAAGTAATCAAAACCATTACCAACACAAATAAAACAAAATCAGGCTCCTCCAACCTTCTCGGTGAGTGTCCTCAAGCATCTGTAAACCAAGCAAATGATTACTTTGCCAATGTTGGCAGTTCACTGGCCAATGAACTTCTTAACTCAACAGTAGTTCAAAATCCAACTGATTTTCCTGTCTCAAATCACACTAATAATGCTTCCTTTGTATTGTTGGAAACAGATGAGCATGAGATTCTGACACACCAGTGCCGCGTTGACGACTGAGACGTGCGGACGTCTTACTCATTTGTCGCGTAACTTATTTATAAAATTACCTAAATGTTACTGAATCATACAGATAATGGATAGTTTTTTTAGATCTTTGAGTATGGAGTCAATTAATATACCTGATGAAAGTACTTTAAATGAAGAGATGATGGAGAATACAAGAGAAGAAACAACTATTGAAAGAAGAACGATGAATATTGAACGTGAAAATCAAAGAAATGTTGAGAAAAGGGTAAGAGAAGATAGTGAAGAAATTATCGAAGGGGATGATGGTTTTACGACCGTAACAAGAAAGGCCAAAAAATTAAATCGGAGTAATTCACAAAATCACAATTGTATGGATAATGTGGGTAGTTGTGATAATGATACGCAGCAATAAAAATATTTTGAGGTATGTATCACATCTAAGACGGTACTTCCAAAGATGGTTGGTATGGCCAAATTACTGAAGTCTCAAAATATAAACAACATACTTAAAATCAAATATAAAAGTCCTTACAAAATCTTCATAATACTAAAATATATTGAAGATACAAATAAAATACTTAATTGCCAGAAGTTTAAAGAATTAATAATAATAATAATAATTTATTTAATCAAAATAACAATGTTAACATCGAATAGTAATTTCTATAAATGCACTTGACTTAATGCTAGTTAACAAAACAGGTAGGTGTTGCAACCAGCACCCTTACTAAGTTATAAAATAACTTGTATTAAGGGCAGTGGTACAGCCCATACGTATATAACAGTAGGTATCACATAAGAATTGCAGACAGAACAAGTGTTTAAAACCAAAGTTAACATAAAATTAACTTAAAGATAAACATTGAAATTGAAATATAATTGCAGAATTTAGAAAATATAGAAAATATAATTGATTAATTTAATTTATTATTTATTTATTTGATTTTCTTGACATTTGGATAATTCGTGGGTGGGTGTGTATGTGTATGTGTGAGAGTAAGTGTTTGTGTGTGTGTGTAATAATGACAGTGTGTGTTGTGTTATGTCAGAGCAGAACGTGTGTTATGTTCTCGATGAGAGGGTTTAGGATGGGTTGTTATCAGATAATAGCAAGCGTTCTGTATCCAAATAGTTATTTGTAAGAAGGAAGTTTGTCACAGATTCCTTGACGGCCGAGGTCGAAAGAGAGTAAATTCTCAATCTCTTATTGAGTTTATTATATAATTGTGGCCCTTGGAAACAAAGAAACCGCTTCGTAAATGAGTACTTACATCTATAGTGCTGACAAACAATATCATTGCGTCTTTTAGTGATGGTGACATAAGGGGTATATTTGTGTTGTAGTAGGACTGTATTAAGAATATAGAGCTGTCTGACAGAATGTACTTTGCAATTTTTATATAATTCTTCGGTTGGGAAAAGTATAGGACGAAATGTGCTGACCTTTAACACGGCTCTCTGCGCCCTCTCCAATTTCAGCATAGTGGTCTTAGGAGCACCACCCCAGGCGGAAATACAATATGACAGGAGCGATTGACAAAGGGCGAAGTACACCCTTTTGACAATTCGTGCTTCTGCCACATGGCGAAGAGTCTTAAAGACGAATATGAGTTTTCTAACCCTTGCTGTCAGCAGCTCTATGTGGGCTGAGAAACTCAGATTGTCATCAAGAGTCACCCCGAGATATCTGACTGTGGGGGTACGGGCGAGTTTAGGGCAAGAACATTCTGTGGTGCCTGAGCAGATGCTTGAGTGAGCAACTAGGGAATATGAGTTCGGCGGCTGTGTAGACTGCCGTAGGGTAAAGCAAATTATTTTTGTTTTATCTGTATTGAGGGTAAGTTGGTTGTCATTAAGCCAGTTTAGAACTTGATTTAGTCCTCTCTGCGCCGCGTCAAAAGCCTCGTCCCAGGAATTGCCAATAAAGGTGAGTGCAGTGTCATCAGCAAAGGAGGAGATTTTTCCATTTTGGAGAAGCAGATTACACAGTTGATTCACGTAGACTAAGTGCGTAGTGTAAGTGCGGGACCGACTACACTTCCTTGAGGAACCCCAAAGGTGACCGGAAGCTCCCCACTCAGATAATTGGAGATTTTTACGCACTGAGTTCTATTGCTTAGGTAGTCAGCAAATATTCGGAGTGGGAGGCCACGTATTCCCAGTTCCTCTAGTTTCAACACTAGGTTGGGAATAGAAACTGTGTCGAAAGCTTTTTTTAGATCTAAAAAAATTGAAACTATTTTCTTTTTGGCATCAATGTTTCTGACTATGTGACCTGTTAAGTTTAGAACAGCATCATTCGTCGACTTATTTCGTCGGAACCCAAACTGATTAGGTGATAAAAGGTTCTTTTCCTCAAGGTATTTGACGAGTCTCTTGTTAATAATGCGTTCCAGGATTTTAGACATTGAGGGTAATTAATTGGGACGGTAATTATTAACACAGTTTCTATTCCCACCCTTATGTATAGGATGGACAATAGCTTTTTTAAAGTACAAGGGGAATACACCTGTGCTGAAGCAGAGATTAAATAAGTATGTCATTGGGGGGACAAGCAGCTTTTTATAACGTTTCAGAAACTTAGTAGAGATGCTGTCCCATCCAATAGCAGCATCAGTTTTTAAGGACATGAGCAGCGCGTCAACCTCATCTTCATCAGTGTCGACCAACACAAACGAGTGTAGCGGCGCAGGTGTGGCATTAGTAACATGTGGAGGGCGCCGGTCACCAGTTTGGTGAGTAAAGACACTCGCCAGGGTCTTTCCCATTTCGACAAAAAACTCGTTCACAGAGTCCACTGACTGTTGGGGAGAAACTGAGGAGCCAAGTAAGTCAGTTGTGGGATTTTTAGGAACTTCAGTGTGTGTGACCCTCTTTATAATTTTCCAAACCTTTTTATTGTCATTGGCAGCCTCACTCAACTCCGCCCTATCGTACTCCCTTTTAAGATTTTTAATAATTTTAGTGCAGTAGTTCCTGTATCTTTTAAATGTTATTTTTAGTACATGATTATTTGGGGATAGTTTCAGTTTTGTGTGCATTGCATCTCTGTTACGCGTGCAGCGAAGCATACCAGGAGTCATCCATGGTTTAAGTAAGCGTTTGTGATTTGGTACTTTAACTATTGTGGTGTGAGAGTGTTTATTATTATTAATAGTGTTGATGAAATATTGAGTGGCTTGATTAGCATCTGTATATTTATATATTGATTGAAAGTCCACGCTATTCATTTCAGAGTCCAATGAGTTGTAATTGACTCTCGTAATGGTTTTGACGGCATTAATAAGTGGTTTACTTTGTCTGAGACAAAGCAAGACTGGGATATGGTCGGTCACACAAGAGTCAATTACTACGGTGAGTGCTAATGCGTTTGTCTTGAGCATGACATGGTCCAGACAAGTGGAGTCGCGAGTAGGGTAAGTGTGTGCAGGAAGAAGTCCATGAAAAGCTATCAAGTTGAGATAGTCTGAAATACGATTTGGGCATGGGGTACTGGAAATGTCAAGGTTTACATCACCAAGAATAACTATATTTTTATATGAAGAGAAACTAATTAAGAGAGAATTTAAAGATTGCAAAAAGTTACTAATGTCTAATATAGAAGGTGACCGGTATAAGCATATAAACGCTTTGTCTGTGCCGAACGTCAGCACGAGGCAACTTGCGTCCATAAAATCTGGTTCCACGACAGAGTAGCTGCCCACATTTTTAACATACAAGATGACTCCATCATTCTGATTTTTTAGTTGAGTAGAGCAGTAGTGCGAGTAATTTTCGATCGTCGGAATGGCGCTGTTTGATCTTAGCCAACACTCGGTCAATACAATAACTTCACATTCAAAGTTGATTCTACTAAGAAGTGTCAGAAGAGAGTCAAAGTTTGCGTTTACTGACCGAATGTTTTGGGTTATAATCTTGAACTGTTTAGCAGGGTCATTAATATAGGAGGAACATTCTTCAGGTTTACAGCGCAATGACGTGGACACTGACAATTGATCAATATGATGGTTTAAATCGCGTATGTTATCCACTTAGATTGATAAAACGGTAGGACACTAATGAGGGGTTCTGGATTTTCGATACGTTCTCTTTGAAGTGTATTGCTTGCCTAGTTATATTAATGTATGGTCGGAATTCAGTCTGATGTGGTTTAGTGTAGTTTTTAACATTATGTTCAGTTATGTAGGGATTATTCTGTATATAATAATATGTATATTTAGGAGTTTGTATGAAAAGTATCATCGAATGAGTGTTATGTGTGTTGGTTGCAAGTATTTGTTTGCAGGTTACAGGTGTAAAAATGTGAGAATATCCAAGTAAGTGTCCAAGTAACGAATTATAACGTTTGGTAAAGAAGTAAAAATTAAAAAGTAAACATGCAGTGTACAACAATAATATCATAATTAAAATATTATAATAAGACTTAAGATATAGCTTAACAATAGTCAGTCTTCTATATTTATATTCTTTAAATCTATTTCACTATTTATAGTGTATGCTGTCGCGCCCTCTTTCTTACGAATTAATATCTTTCCATGCGCAATCCAACAAAATTTAAAGCTATG